>RQOL01000872.1:0-172258 GCA_013076295.1 Sanderia malayensis | reverse complement strand
GAGCTGGTGCGGAAAGTGTGGAAAGCTTGAGCGGAGGTTGAAGTGAATCAGGGAGAGGATTGCTGAAGGGGAGCGGTAAGGGTTGAGAGTCAATGGCTTCTGGAGTTTCGTCCTCTGACTCCGGTACTGTGTCAGACTCTTCTTCCGAGGGTTCGTCATCGTTGCGCACCTGAGAACACCACTCAGGGCACGACGTAATCGTGTGATCCGTCGATGAACAAATCGAGCACCTGGGAGGTTCAGGGCAGCTTGATATGTTGTGGCCTGTTTCCTCGCAATTGAAGCAACGAGATTTGTTACACTGGTTGGCTTCGTGCCCAGGCTCATTGCATCTGCGGCATGTTGACAGCTGGCCTTGATATCGGACGAAGAAAGATTCACTGCCAAAGTGGAGAAAAGACGGCACTCTGGCCTGCAGTTTCATTCTGAAGTGCCTGATGCCATTTTCGACTTCAGGCATTTCGGCGTGATGGCCTCTGCGATGGCTTAGTACAACACCAAACTTCGAGAGTTTTCTAACCAGTGCATCGTCATGTAGTTCAAAGGGGACGTTGTAAACGTTAATAAATGTGATGTCCTGTTCTGGGTCAAAGATTGCCAGGGAATGCCCGCTGCTTACCTTTAAAAAGGCGAATTTAAGAACTTCCTTTTTCTCTTCGCTTGACTTTACTGTGAGGATGATGTCTCCTGCAGTGTTTTTCCCCAATGACACGGGGGTCAGGTTAAAAATTTCACGACAATAATCGTACACCTCTTTTGGGTCGACTTTGCATCCCGTAGGGATTCGCAGACGGATGGATGTAGGTCTTTTTAGTCTCGAGAAAGATCCGTTGATAGGTCTGTCAATCGACGATCCGTTATTAATGCCTTTTGAAACGGCAGCGGCGTACATCGTGATTCGATAACAAAGTTGCAGTAAACTTTTAACAACAAAGGCGAACTTTGGACTTCCAACAATTTGTACTGATCTTTGGACCTATATAACAATAGGCGAACTTCTCAGTTTCCGGTTTGAGTAAAAACGGGTAGAACTTAGCCAAAAGGCCGAGAAGCGATAACAAACAAAGGTTTCTTATCGACCGGCCAAATCAAGATTATCTTGTCGCACGTGGGGCTACTGTTTTGACTTAAAAGGCGCATGCGCAAAGAGGCGTCTTTTTTATGAGAAACAGGACACTGACGGCATTAGACCATGAAATGTCAAAAGTAAAAGATATCAAGTCAAGACACAAATCTAGACGTACATGCAAGCAATGATAGTGCAGCAAATGGATGCAAGTTACACGCAAAGCAGGTTTTTATGTGAAATGGAAAAAAAAGACGTCATCTGTGTTTATTTTGGTTCACGCATCAGCTATTACAGCCTCGTTTCTAAAAAGCAATTCAATTAAATTCATATTTAAATTCAAGGTTTCAATCAGAACGTAAAGCAAGCTCAAAACGATGTAATAAAATTAAGGTTTGGATGTTTAGAGGATGACAAACGATCAAAAGTTTTATTATTTACAATCTTCATTATACTAACTCTAGATTTCCATTGATTTTCTTGCAGGCTTCCATCAACGATCCTTACATCTGAACACGTGAACTGCATTTCAGAACCACGTGCTACTCTTGGCAAGTTTTTCAAAATCCAATGCCCAGCAGATGCCGTTTGGGTTCTTTTGTACCAATGCCATCAGATGGTTCAAGCATGTTTTTGAAATCAGCGGCAAGCAGAGACTAGTTTCTTTCCGTCGTCAACCATTTATGCATGGGGAAAGATTCAAGTTCTCTACGATCAAACATTGAGGAGTCCATCGTCTGCTACGAAACAACAGCTAAGGTTATTTACAGTGAACACCCGCATACAAAAACCAATGTCTTAAGAACCTTTCAGGGTGATACTTTTGCTTAGAACAACAGAGAAAACAAAACAGCCTATTAAATTTCTACAACTACCTGGTCACAGAAACGTAGAGAATTATTTGAACACTGATGAATTGGATTCAAGAATTGCAAAGAAGATTTTTGCATTAAGCACCAAAGCAGTTGTAAAGGCGGTGTAAAAAAAGCGCCATGCTACATAAAGGTATCATTTGCATTGCAAATAAAATGAAAACTGTATGTCTGTTGTTTAGAGCTATACCCGTCGAGATAGCACTAATAGTGTTGATTTCTTAATTGTCTTTGTGTGACAGTTAATTTTAAATTATACTATTTCCGTTTTTGCATCTGTAGGCCATTCTCATTATCATAGAAAGAGTATATTCTAACTTGCGTTGTAACCATATTGATGCAATAAAATAATTTGAGAATAAAACCAGTTACTCTATTGATTACTAAATAAAATATTGCATCATAGAAATAGCCCTATTCTATGCATTTTGATTGTTACGCTTAATTTTTATCGTAAACTTACATTTGGAATCTAAAAGAATTAAAAAGCAACAATGAATTTCTGGGATATTCATTATTTAATTTACAAGCAGATATTACCATTACATCATTGTTGTTATTTAGCTGCTGTTGCTCATCAATCACTGCTCATGAACCATTCAATCGTGCAACTGTCTACCTCCCACCCAAGTTAATCTTACGTCACAATCGTAAACACAAAGAGCAACATTGTTTATGAAAAGCGTTGTAAGGCTGAATATTTCGTGGACTTCAGCTTATTGCAAGCATTAACAACTTGCGATAGCTGGTTTCCATTTTGTGAGAACATTTATCTTCAATTGCTGGATATTCAACAAGCCGAATCAGCTCAAACGGAGATCTTCAAGGATTTTTATATCGATGGAGAGCAACCAGGTATGTCTTCGAATAATAAATTTCAATTTTGAACCTGAAAGTCCTGTATAAACTTCGACAAGTTTGCCGTTTTCTTTCCCGTTTGATGAAAAAGATTCAATTTTTGAACATATACAACAGAAAAATACTAAGAAAGAGCTGCATGCTTATTGCAAGTTATTGTCACTAGAAATTTGAAAATTAGTTCGTCAAGAGGAAGCTCAAAAAAGACATTAAATTTTGTATAATGCTTTATTCGTGAATATTGAAGCATACCTACAATGTTTTCTTCAAGGCAAGTCAAAAAGTTAAAATGCTTACCAATCCTCCGGCATCTCTCATAGAATTAGTTCAATCAAAACATTTCATTTGAAGATTATCTAATTGAAAAAATGGCCGAAATTAGCCCATCTCCCAAGGGGGAGGGAGGAGAAAGGAGGTAATGGTTGGCGAAGTTAACATGACATTAGCAGCCTTTATCTGACAACACTCATAGCAGTGCAATGATATAAAGCGCCGAAAAATGTTGAGATAAAATTTGTAAAAATATTCAATGTATTATTGTCTTTTTAAAATGTTTTTCTGTTACCTGGCATTCCAGTTCATGGCAGTGGTTAACACGTGTTGATTTGCGTATACTTTGCAGCACGGAGGTTTCTTATTGAAAAACAGAAAAGTAATAAAAGACAAGTGGATAACTTTTGCTACATATTACTGCTTATTGATTTTTTCAATTTGGAAAGGCTTTCTTATCAGCATCAAATTAAAAAATCTTTGTTGCACGAGGCTGGAGTGCCTTCATTAGATCCCAACAAGGGGTCTGAAATATTAGTTGAAATATTTTGGGGGGATACCTCCACTTAACTGCTCAGTTGAGATTGCCATTTCTGCCAAAAATGAATGAGAATTGATAATGAACAACGGCCAAGATGTAGCTCTTTAATTATTCAAAAGTCAGAAATCAAGCTCAAGGAAACAAGATTTTTCTTAAAAACAACAACTTTAGAGCATTCAAATTTATTCTTTTTCCTCTGTGACCCTAACTGAGCACCCTGTTACCACCTAATTAAGATTACGTCACAATCGTAATAACAAAGCGCAACATTGTTTATAAAAGACGTCAGGCTGAATATTTCGTGGACTTTAGTTCATTCGAAGAATTGTCAACTTGCGATAGCTTGCTTCCATTTCGCGAGAAAATTTACGTTCAATTGCTACAATTTCAACAAAGCCAATCAGCTCAAACGGAATTTTTGAAAGATTTCATGTCGATAGAGAGCAACCAGGTATGTCTTCGAATAATAAATTTCAATTTTGAGCATGAAAATCAGCTAATCTAATATAGTCGCTGCTGACACAATTTCACCAAACCATTTTTATCCCTCCGCAATGAGAAGTGTCTATATCTGAATAATCTTTAAGTGACATGTTTTGAAGGTTAGCAAAGACTAATAAGTATATTTATAAATCAATGTGGGCAATACTAAATTCCGTTTATTTTTATATACTTGAATTTTCACCTGGCCTGCACCCAGTCTTCATTAGATATCTCTTTCTGGAAATATACAATACAAGAGCACTACAGACTTTTCCAATAACATTTTAATTAAATTTTACTGGAAGTTCTCAACTATGCGTCTCCATTCATGAGACAAGTCATTCGAAATTTGAAAAATTAGCGATTCTTCGGCAAAAAATTCAAAAGATTTTTTAAACTCATTTTACTGTCCTAAATTTCGAATTATGGTCACAAATTTTCATTCAAAAAAGACTTTGTTCAAAAAATAGATTTTGTTCCACTTTCTTCAAATGTTGTCATAAAACAAGTAAGGTTAGGCAAAACTTTGATCCAAAAATGATAACATTAACAAAATGGCGGAGAGAGTGAAGGATAGGTGATGTTGCCATGACATTAGCAGCCTCGTATACGACACATTCCACATTTCAAGTGATTACGAGGCCACATATAATTTTTGCAAATAACATCACTTACAATTTAAGTAAAAGCAGTTAGAATCATTCAAAAGTAAACACAAAAAATTATTATTCATGATTGTATCTGTTAGATGTTCAACTTTGATGAGAACCAAATGACAATGGACATTCATCAGAGGTTCCAACGCAAATGTTTAAACAATGGTTCAATTAGAGGAGACTTTGGGGATGACAAACGAAAGAGGAAAGTAAACTCATTTCCGAATTATAAAACGATGATGAGAAGTGGGTGGGATGGATGACGAAAAGATGGGTGACAGAATAAAAGATGCATCAAGACCCAACAAGCGAAAGAATAAGCATGCAAGAATTGGAGGAGTATATGAGATTGCTTGGAGAGTAGTTTCAAGATCGTGAAGTTAACCAATATAACGAAGAAAAAATGAAGATGAAGATGAAAACGAGAATGAAGATAACAACTGCGCCGAGATGTTGCTAACAATGAAGATGAATATTACGATGAGATTGACATTAACAATGAAACTAACAAGTGCGTCGAGTATGTGGACGACAACGAAGATGAATATCAGGATGAATATGAGATTGACATTGAAGATGACAATTACGTCGTGTTTGTGGATGACAATGAAGATGAATATTACGATGAATACGAGATTGAGAATGAAAGTGACAAATGCGTGGCAAATGAGGCTGACATTGAAGAAAAAATACTACGATGAATACCACGTTGAGGAAGAAGATGACAACTTCGTTGAGTAGGTGAATGAAAATGAAAGTGAACGTTGCGATGAATATGAGATTAACAATGAAGATGACAACTGCGTTGAATACGTGGCCAGCAATGAGGATGCATGTGTTACGATGAACATGCCATTGAGAATGAAAGTGACAATTGCGTCGAAAATGAAGCTGACAATGAAGAAAACTAATATCACGATGAATATGGCATTGAGCAAGATGATGAAAACTGCGTCGAGTATTTTGATAACAATGAGGATGAAAATCACGATGAATATGAGGTTGACATTGAAGATGACAATTACTTTCAGTATGTGGATGCCAATGAACATGATTATTACGATGAATATTGCATTGGCAAGGAAGATGACAATTGCATCGAATATCAGGATATGTCAACAAGACGGCCGCTGCAGCGATATTGCTGCCGTATTTCGTCCTTGTATGGCTACAACTACAATTTTGAATATCAGAGGTATCTACCTTAACCATGAAAAAGTGTCATTGTACGTGTGAGAAGAAAAGGACCTTCACACCTACAAACGGAACATTTTGTTGCCTTTTCGAGACCAGTGTAGCATAAGTAAGTTTAATACTAGATCTTGGAGTTGTTGCAGAAAAGGAAGATAAAGACGAATTTGCTGGAAGTTTATCAGGTGAAATAATTTCTTTTTTGCAACTTTTTTCATTTCTTCCTTTCCTCTAATTCATTTCCTATTCTATTTATGCATTATTCGTTCATTCCTGTATTTATTTGTTGCTTTGTTAAGTCTTATTTTTGTTCCAGCTTATTTTTGTTTCATCTTCCTAGAATACCTCAATTTATCTGGAAGGCAGATGGAATGAGAGGAATATTTGTGAAAATACCATTAAAATACCTTTGGGCGATAGAGTTCGTCAGGCTTCAGCTGCCATCATGCAATAAATTATTACATAATGATGACGAAATGGCTGCCAGAAGATGAAGAAAATAAAAATCCAAAAAATGCTTTTCACACTGTTGGTGGATGAGGTAGGTATTCGAAGTCATTTGACAAGTACTGACAGGTGCTGACAAGTATCATCTTATAGCAATGTTGCAATTGTATCTATACTAGCTTTGCTTTTTGCAAGGTAGTAGACTTATAGACAAGGTTTGTAAATGAAGTCTTGAGATATGTGAATTATTTTGAACCAATGGTTGAATTTTGAATCATTTTTGCTCAAGGCATGGTACTCAATGAAGAAACACAGGAAGCACTCATTGTTCAAGACAAAGGAAAAGTAGGTATTCTACTATAATATTATTAAACATATCCCAGTTTTCTTTGACATAATTTGGTTTCATATCTGAAATGACATTTATTTCTTGAACTGCCATAGCTTAAACCTACATATATTGTAGACAAATTTAATTACACTTTTGTTATGTCAGATGAAGAAATGGAAGTTTCCAGGTGGCTTTGCTGAACCACATGAAGATATCCGTAAGCATGAATCTTTCTTTATAATTGTCTTCTGTAAGATTGCACACAAAACCTCTCACCACTTTCAAAGTGGCAATCATACTCTCCAAATTTTTTCCAGCACTTACTCTCCATTCTGGCTTTCACCCCTGTCAGAATCTTTATTTAGGAGGATGACAGTAATTGGTAGATGTAGATCTTGACTTATATCATGTAAAATATAAATATCTGATAACAATTTCTTCCAAGATTTTGCACATGACGTGTATATTTCTAATATTTTTATATATGTTGCCATAAAAGCCCCTCTTTTTGTTATGTTCCCTTCTCTAATAAGCTTTTCTTTTGAGTTGAGATTTTGAGTCAAGCCCCCCTCTCTATTAAGCCTCCCTCCCAGGGCTAAAAAGAGCTGTTTTGGTATTATTGCAGTTATCTTTGCTTTAGGTGATACTGTGATAAGAGAAATTAAGGAAGAAACTGGCATTGAAGCTGGTGAGTCTGAGTGGTTGACTTTGATTCCATTTACTATAACTTCTTCCTTATGTTCCAGCTGTAATATCTCTCTGTTCTCCAATCCTTTCTATTTTCGCTGTGTCATCAGGAGCAGATGCTGCTTGCTTTTGAAGCAGTGCTATTCTCCTTTTATGTAATTTGTTAATGAAAGAGTTGCAATAAGAAATAAACACACAGTTCAGTTCAATGTCTGCCTTATTTCATAGCCAATCAATTATTACAATTATAAGTCAATATTGTGATTTACTATTCTGATAAATAACCTCATAAATTGAGTTGCCTTATAAAATATTTGCCTAGGATATCTATGATTATCTATATATGTAATTAAATAAATTTAAAGTTAAATTTACGAAGCAGTTTGTGAGCTGCATTTCATTGTCTCCTGAGTTCCATCATAGATTTAATTTAGAAAAAGGCATTTTTTTGTTTGCTTCATCTTTGGCTTTCTTTTGAATGACCAGGTTCTCGAGCTTCTTCTTTCTGATCGATTTGCATTCATTGCAGTTGGAGTCGTATCTCTTCACGTCACTGTTGCTTTGATGAGCTTCGCATAACTTGACTCTTTTGGCCAATGGCGGAATGCCAATTGCAATTTGTTGTGTGGTGGCATTTATTTGAGCTTGTTCCTCCTTTCCACTTCTTTTTCTTTTTCTAGAGTCTTGTAGGGAAACTTTAGATACGATTTTTATCGCTTGGTTGGTCGCTGGAATGACACTGCTTGGCATTCTTTCCTTGTTTATGCTTGCCACGCTTTCATTGTGCTCTTTCGTAACCACAGGCCTTGCTGTTCTACAAATATTACTGCTGAATTTTGGCGTGGCTGAATGTGAGATAATGGCTGGAAGAGTTCTTTTGGTCGATGTAGCAGCAGTTTTAAATCGCTTATTATTTGCTTGATCAGCCATCCTTAATTTACTGACATAGCAACGGATAAAGCCAGTGCCAAATGTCACATCTTGTGACATTCTTTTGGTTGTTCCAAAGTATCCTGTGTCAGTAGCGTAGCGAGGGGGGGGCAAGGGGGGGCAGCCGCCCCCCCAATTCGCAGAAAGTTGGTCTCTGAGAAAAGTACAAATCTGCAATAAAATTGGTAGGGGGGTACGACAAAAAGACAAGGCTTCATTTGCCAAAAAATTGATAACATACAATGAAGCAACAGAAAAAGAAAACAGTATGTTATTTGAAAATCTTCTCTCATGTTTCCGTCAGTCTACCATGGAAAGAAAGTTAAAGGCTCTGCGGTGTTCTATGATAGACAATTTGACGTAAAGGCGGTTAACACGATGGATCATTATCGCCAATTTCTTTTGTATAGTCTAACCAATTGGAGACTTGAATAGCAATCGAGATCCGGTGGGACGGATAGGGCACCTTCAATTTCCCAAACAATTCGGAAATTAACAGCTTTTAATTCTAGCTAGTTAATGGAACATATTGTTCTCTCACCCTGCAAAAGCACTGTTTCACTTAAATGAGCCCGAGTCTCAACGAGGAAACATCGTATTGTTTGCTTCTCTCAGTGCCCAATGAAACATTGTTATACAATGTCAGATGCAGAAAAAGCTATACCAATGGACCTCTCGAGGTATACATTTGATCCATGCTGCCCACTTCCGAGTGATCGAGCTTCGAGAAACCATGTCATAGAGAAAGGACCAATAAGGCCAACACAATGTGCATTTCCCGTTAACAAACAGGGAAGAAAATTTCTGACAACATGGTATAGCAAATATTCTTGGCTTGAGTACTCTAGATCATCTGATAAAGCATTTTGCTTCTACTGCCGTATTTTTAACAAACAGGTGAGCAAATTCTTAGTGCCTTTTTATTTTTTAGCATATTATGACATCCGAGCTGTGCCTTTTCTATTCAAACATATTGCTGCCAGGAAAGGAAATTAACTTCTTTTTTCATTTTGAACATTCTTTCAGATATCGCAAAAAGGGGACCCCGCATTTATCAATAATGGGTTCAGCAACTGGAAAAAGACTGAACGATTCTCAAATCATGAACAATCTGAATGCCATCGGTACTCCGTCGAATCATTTAAAGCATGGGAAAAACAGAAGCCAATCGATCACCTAATCAGTGAGGGTGCTGCCAAACGTGAATCTTATCGTCAGGAAAGGGTATGTTCAAACGTCTACGATAATTGCAAAATTGGCGACCAATAATAGTGACATATGAGTTTGCTTGTTAAGCACAAAGCATTAATTTTTTTAACCTTCTCAATCTCAACTAAGGAGGAGAGATAATGTTTTAATTTTTAACCGAGAATTCTTCGCAGGGGTTGTGTCAATCGTAGCAACATATTTACTTAAAAATATAAGATTGCTTCACTTTTGCAATATTTTTCCCCCAAAAATATATAATTTCTTTTAAATGTAGAGGAAGACATTCTATCATATCTTATACATGCATTTCTTTAACAGGTAAAAAAGAACTGTACGATCATAGGAAAGTTGTTCGATATCACGAGGCTTTTGGGGAAGCTGAACTTGGCATTTCGAGGGCATCGAGAAGATGTAGACTCTGCAAATAGAGGAATTTTCAAAGAATTCGTCGAGTTCGTTTCACAAACAGATCCTATTCTTAACGAGCATCTGTTAAGTGCACCAGGTAAATAAGTGGAGAACAAGGATTGGGGAAAGCGCATTGGCACCCAGTATTTCATAAGTTTTCGAAATTGGCTGCGCCTTCTGCAACTCCTTCTCTCCAAGGTTTTTCAAATTTCACTTTGTCACCTTTACGCACAGATGAAGCTTCTCAATTTAACATTTCATTTATTTCAACAGAAAATGCAAAATATTTGAGCCCCGAAATCCAGAATCAGTACATCGCAATGATAGGATCAGCCATCAGAAGGGAAACAATCAGACGTGTCAAAGAAGCTGGTGCGTATTCAATAATCGCAGATGAAACTCCTGATAATAGCAAAAAAGAACAGTTGGCATTGGTAGTGAGATACGTGTATCAAGGTGTCGTAGAGGAACGTTTGCTTGCTGTGAAGACAGTCGATGAAACTGATGCAAAAACGTTGCTGAAAACAATCATGGATGAGCTCAACGAGTGCGAGATCCCAATAGCAATGCTTCGTGGTCAGTGTTATGATGGGGCAAGTAATGTGTCTGGCATCCATGCTGGTTTGCAGGCGCGTATGCGAGATTTTTCAAAAACAGCACTGTACACCCACTGTTATGCACATGTCCTTAATCTGGTCATCGTGGATTCGATGACCAATAACAGGTTTGCAAAGGACTTTTTTGGAACATTGCAGAACTTGTATGTGTTCATTGAAGGCTGCACCAAACGCCATGAAATGTTCGTCAAAAACCAGAACAAAATTATCGCCTCCAAAAGTATTTGATTTGGAGTCGAATAACGCAGAAGCTTCCAAAATGAAAAAAACAACCTACGTTCTGAAAAAATTGTCAGATACAAGATGGGCATGCAGAGCAGATAGCATCAAAGCAATTTATCACACCATCGAGTCTGTCATTGCGACGTTGGAGGAAATAATCGAGAAGGAAAAGAAGCCAAACATTTATGCAGAGGCAAAAGGACTTCTCATAAACATTGACTTTGAATTCATTTTTGCGCTAGAGGTAAGAGTCACATTGCAATATTCTGCGGAAACTGATATTATTGCATGTCTTGAGTGCCACTGGCAAAACAAGCAAAGATTATTTTCGAAATGTGATTATTCTGAAACTTTAGTGGCAAATTCACGAATCAAACATTTAAGAGTTTTTTTCTAAACCATAGTTTGGAAATTTAGGAAGCTTTGAAAGTGCTTTGAAATTTTTTAAGAACCTAAAAAGATTGTATTCTGTCCTTCCTTCTTTCAGGTTCTCAAAGCTATCTTGTTTGTCAGCAAAGGTGTGTCGGACAAACTTCAGACAGAGGATCTTGACGTTGTTACAGGATGTGAGAGAGTTGCAGATCTTAATTCAGCAATCACCGAACTTCGCAACGACGCAAAGTTTGAATTATTTTGGCAGGAAGCAACAAGAAAATGCAAACGCCTTGACATTAACGAGCCTAAAGAAGAGCGCATCCGGAAATTGCCCAGGAGATATGAAGAAAATCCAAGTACGGCTGTCCATCTAGATCCTAAGGCCAACCTCAGGGTTAATTTCTATTATAACGTAAGTTCGCTGTTTTGAAATCAAATTCCCTATCCTTAAAAAGGACTTTCAGGATATCATGATGATATATTTTTACGATTATGCGGCAGTTTATCAACGCACAGTTGTTTATCATTACACGAGTTTTACAGGGATATTTATCTATTTTCTATTTACAGGTCCTTGATTTGATGACAGCGTCAATTTCAACACGATTTGACAGTCATAGTGCACCCATCTTACAGGGTCTTTTCTACTTGGGACCAGAAAGATTAGATTCACCGGAGGCATTGAAAAAGATCCAGATTGCCGTAGATTGGTACAAAGATGACCTGGATACTGATTCGTTAGAAGGTCAACTTGCAAGTCTCCAGAAGTCACAGATTTTGAAAAGAGTTATAAGCACCGCGAGAGCGAGGAAGGAAAAGAAAACTGCAACCTTTGTCGAACTCTACGACGAAATAAAAGATGATCTTTCCTGTTTTGGAGAAGTGAAGAAGCTGATGGAAATTGCGCTATCGTTACCTTTGACATCCTGCAGTGCCGAAAGGGCATTTTCAAAGCTAAAAATAATAAAAAATCGACTGAGATCCACCATGGGGCAAGAGAGACTCCAAAGCCTTATGCTGATGTCCGTAGAATCAGATTTTCTTAAAAATTTAGATATAGAAATGCTTGTGAAAGATTTTGCAGATTTTGCTCCTAGGAGAATGGACTTAGTTTAAGCCTTTATATAATATATATATAAATTATATATATAAACGTTTACTTGCGTCTTCGGAAAACAGTTTTTCAACATAGAAGTTTCTCGCCTGATAAGATTCAGAAAATAAAACTTGAGAGGAATTGTAATGCAAAAATTTTTGTTTTGACGTTTGATTAACCAAACTTTGACATGTACAAATGGCATAGCTCATTATTAGCCATCTAAAAAGAGCCGTTTTCCAGCATTCTAAGGGGCGTGTTTTTAAATTTTTCCGGGGGAAGATTCCCGGACCCCCTGCTATTTTTCTTACCTGTTTGCCCCCCCAATCTTCCCGCTCTGGCTACGCCACTGTCCTGTGTCTACTGCAACCTTTTTGCATCGTTAGCTTTATCCTGCACCAAGCTCTGTCTTTTTGGAATTGGAATTAATGATGTAGTCTCCTTTGTCTTTGCAGCAGCATTTCCTTGCAATTTATGGCTCGCTAATTTAGTTGGCTTTGGAGGAGCTAGCTTTCTAAACGTAAATGTTGCGTTGTCATTCTCAGCTTTCCGTTGTTTTCCAAATTGAATTTCAAGATCCTTATCCCTTCTGTATTCTGTAACTGGGATTTTGCTTTTTGCTTCATTTTCTTTTTTGACAAATAGATTTCCATGATCTTTTTTGTGTTGGTATTGAACTCTTCTGCTACTCTTTTCCTTTGCATTTCTTCTTCTTGACCGGGCGATAACTTAATTCTTTTTGCTTCTGCTCGATGCTGTTGATAAGCAACTCTTTTCTTCAAGCTGCCTTGCCTATATTCTTTGTACACCAAAGAAATTGATCTTTTCATCGACTGTGGTGCCTTGTGATTCATTGTCAACCTTTGATAATCTTCTGGCATCTCAGCTTCAGGTTCAACTAATTGCTTCGCTTCTTCGACTTTTGCATTCTCAATACTTGTCATTTGTTTTGATGACTGGCATTGAGAATCGCTTCTTTTTCTCGACCAGTATTCAGCAAGAGTTATTTTTCTCACCTGTGCTGAATGCACATTAGCATTGCCAAACGAAGAACATGTATCTTCTTTGTTTTCTGCCATAGAAGATAGCTTTGTTGGCGGACACCTCTTCTTTTCTGGTTTCTTTGATTTCTTTTCTTTTCGCTTGTTGTTGTTTTTCTGCAGACATGCAAGGCTGTCTTCTGAATCATTTAAGTATTCTTCCTCAAATTTTAGGCTTTCCATTCTGAATAGGTGAGATGTTCTGTCGTAGCATGCTTGTGCTTCCTTGTATGTTCTTGTTTTGCAGGAAGCAATTACCTCGGTCAGATCATCTCTTATCTCCAGTAGTTTTTTAGAGCATGTTCTCGTATTAAAATACGAGTTTCTATGGAATATTTTGATGTCTTCTGCCAGTCTTTCGACATCATCTTGTGACTAAAATAGATAATTTGTATTGCTTTGATACTGAACATAGCCCTAGATACTTTCACATCATTTGCCTTCTTGTTAACATGCATTAAAAATATTGAAGAAATGCCTACCATCAATGTTATTCCATAAAAGAACCTGTCCCAAGTTTTCATGATCCTTTTGACATATGCTGCCAGGTCCAGAATCTTGTTCCGGACACTCATATGGTAGCTTGCAATCTATAAATGGGAAATAGTTGTACATAAGATCTACAGGTTGTTAAATGTCTAAACCAGATGACAGATTTGTAATTATAGATTATTTTTATTGTGCATTGGAATTAACTTGAGTTCATCATCTTACCATTGAATAAAGGTCTGCATGGTGCTCTAAGATCTCATTGACATGATCTTTGATCTGTTTTAGAGTAAGAGTTATATCAAGCACTTCAACTGAATGCAAAGAGAATTAAAAGGAACTATAAAAGTCAACTGGAGCCATGAAAATATGAAATATAATGTACCTTATTGAATGCAAACTTTCGATAAGTAGGCATTTGCATTTTCTTCATGTTGCCCTGCTGATCATCTCTGACTTCTGTCAGATCAGCCAATCTACTATAGAGGCAATCTAGAGAAACAATGCTTATGTATATATTTATTTCTGTTCAACTGATGCAAGTGTGGAACTAGCTTCTGCAATAAGCGCGTTTACTTGTTAAGCTAAGTGACGTGCTATATAAAGTTATATGTTACCTATATTAAGCAATAAGCTGTTAAACATTCTCCAAATCTTATTGCCATTAGTTCGTTCCAGATAGTAAAGCTAATAATCAAAAGTTAAAATGAATATTAGTGATAATAATGACTCGTAATAACACGATAATGATCAATTCGTTAAGTTAAATAAAAAATACTATAATTTAGGCTTAATGATTACAAATGATTGCAAATAAGTCAAATTGATTTTGTTAATCTGGGTGTTACGCTAGCTTAATAAGCATTTTGGGATAGGCGCCAGACCTAGTGATTGGTCTTAGCAACAATAGCCAATTAATAATGGCGCATATCGTTTTCCATTTTTTCGTGAAATTATTTTCTACCAATAAATACTTCTGCATATTAAAGTTCTGCTTTGTGTTTTGTTAGTAGGTTTTTTAACCATAAAAATACAAATTATTTCGTTATTTCTGAGCAAGTTTTAAGAAACTTTTCCATGTTTTAGCAAAGAGCAATCTCTCTTTTTCTGATCAGACTTTAAAGTTACCGAAATGCGTGAAGTTCTTCGTAGCAAAGGTTGAAAGTGGGTCGATATTTTCCAACAAGTTACGGAGAACAATATACTCCAGTTCTGTGTCCTTTATTTCGTACAAATGTTCACGTGCAGAGAAATGTTCTTTAAAAGCTGTAACAATACTTGTTAATCAATTGATTAGTCCTACCTTCTCTTCGGCATAATATTGTGATGGTTTTTCAACGAAGCTTTGAATTTAGCGATCGATTTTCGAATGCTGTATTCCATCTTCAAATTTTGACTTTTGATGCTCAATTTATCCCAAATAAATGGAAAAATTTATTGCTTAGCGATTGAAATTGAATAGTGTCTATCTCCTGTGCGCACTTTGGAAATTGCGAAATTGCAACTGAAGTTGTGATGGTTGTTTATCTTATATATCTATAGCAACATTATTATTCATTTGACGTCATAAACAATACAATGCGGGTATGGCTTATGGCCACACTGCGACAACCGCTGCTTAATTTCACCCCACCAATCATGCCTTGCGAGATTGGTTACTCGGTTTTATTAGATATATATAATTTTGTTCACGTTATTTTGGGGAGACAAGCTTAAGAGCTAAAGTTTACTGTTCTTATATTCTTTATCATCAAGCATTATAGTCGATGAACACTCTAAAATAATTGTTTGCTTTCGTATTCGTAGAATTCAAAGCATTGCTGACATTTCGACAGCAACATGGTGTGGCTTTTAACATGTCCGATCTTTACTTCATATGTTGCCTTCAACCTTTGACATTTGACATCAAGATAAGCGAAACTGAGATTGCCAAATGCGCATGTTTACCACTTGATTATCTGCTTCATTGCGAAGACTCAACATCGTTGACAAGACGTGTCGCTGCGCTGGTTTTATCAGGTTTGAAAAATGGCTTTGAAGATGTTGATATTGTACCAGAGCGAATGACTAGTTGGATTCCACCTTATGATAAAACATTTAGTGTTTTTCATAGACCTTTAAAACCTTAATCTTATCTTATTCATCACATATGGATGTTGCGTATGTGTTAGCGTGTTCACTGACCCATGTATATGAAATGGTTACCCCAGAAATGAAACCGATTCTATTACTCGTGCTATGCAATGATGTCTTTTTATGCATTGTGCGAGTTGTGGCTGAAGAACAAGGATTTTAAAAATTTAAAGGATTTTTCCTTTGCTACTTGTGCTGGATCGGAAACAGCCAGTCAACATGAGAATATCGATGAGCAAATATAATGGTCTTGGCGGATCTGGTAATGGTTTGTGGTATTCACAATCGGCCAACGGCCCTTCTGACATCAGACTTTGAAAGCAAGAAAAATTATAAAGGAAGCTGAGCATACTTTGAACACTTATTTGTCGGGAGTCGTATGAAGACTTGCTCGAGTTCAACCACAACCAATTGTTTCTGCGACGAAATCGCATTTTGTTAGAGAGACACGGGTTATTTGAAATTTCGAGAAAAATATTCCAAATATAAAAGGACAGAAAAATGTTTTTGATCTGATGGGAGAAAGTCCGGTTGGGTGCTTCAGATTTTAAAACAAGCTTTGTATCCCAGGTGGAAAGAGCTTAATAGAAAGGAGAATTGGTTGAACTATTTTCATTTAGCTACATAACCAAATATCAAAGCCACACAACATACAAACATATGCCAGTCATTATTAAATCAAGGTAGCAGTTCAGGGTGCACCGTGAAATCAGTTCTATATGGCAATCTTCTTGCTACTCTCTCTGTTGTTACGTATTGTTCCTCACTGGTTTGCCACTGCTGCCTCTACCATGGCTGCTTTCGTACTTTCTCTATTATAAGTCAGGGTCCGAGTACATATGTTTTGGGACCCTGGTTGATGTCTCTTCCTTTGATGTCTTTGAGTGGCAGGGGCTAACCACAAACCTGTAAGGGTTCAACTACTAACTGAAAGCTGATAAATCGAAAGTTAATACAGAAAATAAGCATGATGAAAGGATGAAATGATGGGCATAAAAATTCATGCAACAAATGTATTAAAATTTCAAAGCGAGGTTGCACTGCCCTGTAACTACTCGAATCGAAAAAGGGACAAGAAAATTGTTGTAGCCTTTGGCTGTTAAAATTGTTCCGCCTGCTGTTCTGGAGTATTCTACCTGGAGACCTGCCTGAATGTTTTAGGTATTACATACCCAAGACTTTTATTTTGAATATTTGTCTAGCTGTAGCTTGAACGTTCGCTGATAGTTAGCTCTATCAATCAACGATTTGGTCCTTAGGCCCAATTGGCCTTGAAGAGTGGGCGGGAACCGGGAACCAAGAGAAGAGAGGAGTCACGCAACAAGTTCGCCACCGAACGAAGTCATATCATTTTTAGAAATCATATATATTAAATGGCTACGGCAACAAGACGGCCGCTGCAGCGATATTCTAGCCATATTTCGTCCTTGAATGGCTACAATTTAGAAAGTCACAGGTCTCTATCCTCTACCATGAAAAAATGTCATTGTACGTGTAAGAAGAAGAAGTACCTTTACACCTACAAACGGAACATTTCTTTGCCTTCTAGAGACGAATGTAGTGGAAGTAAGTTTTAAAAACATGGCTGGGTCTGGAAAGAAACACGTGTTTGTGGTTTTATAATTAGATCCTGGAGTTGTTGCAGACAATGAAGATGAAGACGAATTTGCTGGAAGTTTATCAGGTGAAATAATTTGTTTTTTTCAACTTTTTGCATTTCTTCCTTTACTCTAATTCATTTCCTATTCTATTCATACATTGTTCATTCATTCCTGTATTTATTTGTTGATTTGTTAAGTCATCCATTCATTTGCTCATCCATTCATCAATCTGTAATCAACAACATTTACTTATCAACTGTTTTATCATATTATCTTTCTTTCATCTTCCTAGAATACCTCAATATCTGGAAGGCAGATGGGATGAGAGGAATATTTGTGACAATACCATTAAAATACCATTGGGCGATACAATACCTGAGTTCTTTAGGCTTCAGCTGCCATCACGCAATAATCGATTACATAATGATGATGAATGGCTACCAGAAGATAAAGAACATAAAATTCCCCAATAAGCTTTTCACACTGTTGGTGTACCAAGTAGGTATTTGAAATATGTTTGTTAGCGAATCTTATATCAATGTTGCAATTGTATCTCTATTAGCTTTGCTTTTTGCAAGGTAGTATACTTCTAGACAAGTTTTTCAATGAAACGTTTTGGTATATGAATTATTTTGAACTAATGGCTTAATTTTGAATCATTTTTGCTCAAGGCATGGTACGTAATGAAGAAACACAGGAATCACTCGTTGTTGACAAAGGAAAAGTAGGTATTTTAACTTAATATTATTAAACATGGCCTAGTTTTCATTCACATACTTTGGTTTTATATCTGTAATGACATTTTATTTATTTAACTGCTACGGCTTTAGCATACATACAGGGTGGCCCAGAAAAAAGTAACCCCCAAACAAAATAATTTATAGAAATTTTTTCTCATAAATGAATTCAATCAAATTTATACCAGATGATATTCAATTCAAGTTTATTAACGTGTAGAAATATCTTCACGTTTAGAGCTTCCATCCAGGCACAATGAGGCATTAAATTCGTGACATTCAAAAACCCGCTGTTTTTGCGGGAAATTGAAATTTCATCACGTCAAACGAGGAAACAAAACAAAAATTAACGTAAAGAAAAATGCCTGTAATATCAGTAGAAGATAAGCATTTTATAAAGAATTTAAGAATAGAAAAGGATGGGGAAGAAAAGAATCTTATCAGACTGACATTTTGAACATCTTATGTGACTGATAGAATGAGTTGTTGAGTTTTTCGTGTTTTGTTGCGTCAATATGAAGTTAGATGTTTCCAAAGAGTGTGTTTTTGGATGCTTAAGTTTGAGAGCACATTTGCTCAGAGATAATAAGCTCTACCAGCACAATACTTACACAAAATATCGCACTTAAGTGGAATAACTTGAAGTATGAATTTCATAAAATTGCTACTTCAGAAATATTTTTTACAAAATATTTTGTTAGGGGGGGGGTTACTTTTTTCTGGGCCACCCTGTATATTGCAGACAAATTTAATTGAAAATATGTCATGTCAGATAAAGAAATGGAAGTTTCCTTGTGGCTTTGCTGAACCAAATGAAGATATCTGGTAAGCATTAATCTTTCTTTATTCTTGTTTCCTGGATTGCATGCAAAACCTCTCACTTATATCATGTGAAACATAAATATCTGATAAAAATTTCTTGCAAGACTTTGCATATCACTTATTTATTTCTAATATATGTATGTATCTTGGCATAAAAACCCCCCTTTCTATTAGGTTCTCTGCTCTAATAAGCTTCTTTTTGAGTTGAGATTGTTAATTAAGCCCGCCCTCTCTATTGAGCCTCCCTCCTAGGGCTAAAAAGAGCTTTTTTGGTATGATTGTAGTCATGGAGTTATCTTTGCTTTAGCTGCTACTGTGATGAGAGAAATTAAGGAAGAAACTGGCATTGAAGCTGGTGAGTTTGTGGGAATGATTTTGATTCCATGATTAGAATGGAATTTCGCACGTAAAAACGTGAATCTACGGAAGCGTTGCCGTGACATCAATCTCTGGTCGGAACTAACTAACATGATTTAAACAACATATCAAACGACCCCAGTTAATCGAAAATGCTATCCCAAGCCAGATAGAGCGATCCGTTTTAAATTATATCGAACCTTTAAATGGAAGCATAACACGTACAAGTCTCAGTCTCACAAAGCAGACGGAAAACTTAACTTACAACTGAAAATGAGGCCATCCATAGCGGTACTGCAATACCAGGACAACCAGTGTCTTGGGTGAAGCAAGCTTCAAGCCCACAGACCAATTCCAAAAATCAGTTTAATATTTGAGCACCCTTGGGTGCATATCAGATATTAAGCTGATAAGAACAGATACTACACTTGATCTTAGCCAAAAGGCCGAGAAGCGATAACAAACAAAGGTTTCTTATCGACCGGCCAAATCAAGATTATCTTGTCGCACGTGGGGCTACTGTTTTGACTTAAAAGGCGCATGCGCAAAGAGGCGTCTTTTTTATGAGAAACAGGACACTGACGGCATTAGACCATGAAATGTCAAAAGTAAAAGATATCAAGTCAAGACACAAATCTAGACGTACATGCAAGCAATGATAGTGCAGCAAATGGATGCAAGTTACACGCAAAGCAGGTTTTTATGTGAAATGGAAAAAAAAGACGTCATCTGTGTTTATTTTGGTTCACGCATCAGCTATTACAGCCTCGTTTCTAAAAAGCAATTCAATTAAATTCATATTTAAATTCAAGGTTTCAATCAGAACGTAAAGCAAGCTCAAAACGATGTAATAAAATTAAGGTTTGGATGTTTAGAGGATGACAAACGATCAAAAGTTTTATTATTTACAATCTTCATTATACTAACTCTAGATTTCCATTGATTTTCTTGCAGGCTTCCATCAACGATCCTTACATCTGAACACGTGAACTGCATTTCAGAACCACGTGCTACTCTTGGCAAGTTTTTCAAAATCCAATGCCCAGCAGATGCCGTTTGGGTTCTTTTGTACCAATGCCATCAGATGGTTCAAGCATGTTTTTGAAATCAGCGGCAAGCAGAGACTAGTTTCTTTCCGTCGTCAACCATTTATGCATGGGGAAAGATTCAAGTTCTCTACGATCAAACATTGAGGAGTCCATCGTCTGCTACGAAACAACAGCTAAGGTTATTTACAGTGAACACCCGCATACAAAAACCAATGTCTTAAGAACCTTTCAGGGTGATACTTTTGCTTAGAACAACAGAGAAAACAAAACAGCCTATTAAATTTCTACAACTACCTGGTCACAGAAACGTAGAGAATTATTTGAACACTGATGAATTGGATTCAAGAATTGCAAAGAAGATTTTTGCATTAAGCACCAAAGCAGTTGTAAAGGCGGTGTAAAAAAAGCGCCATGCTACATAAAGGTATCATTTGCATTGCAAATAAAATGAAAACTGTATGTCTGTTGTTTAGAGCTATACCCGTCGAGATAGCACTAATAGTGTTGATTTCTTAATTGTCTTTGTGTGACAGTTAATTTTAAATTATACTATTTCCGTTTTTGCATCTGTAGGCCATTCTCATTATCATAGAAAGAGTATATTCTAACTTGCGTTGTAACCATATTGATGCAATAAAATAATTTGAGAATAAAACCAGTTACTCTATTGATTACTAAATAAAATATTGCATCATAGAAATAGCCCTATTCTATGCATTTTGATTGTTACGCTTAATTTTTATCGTAAACTTACATTTGGAATCTAAAAGAATTAAAAAGCAACAATGAATTTCTGGGATATTCATTATTTAATTTACAAGCAGATATTACCATTACATCATTGTTGTTATTTAGCTGCTGTTGCTCATCAATCACTGCTCATGAACCATTCAATCGTGCAACTGTCTACCTCCCACCCAAGTTAATCTTACGTCACAATCGTAAACACAAAGAGCAACATTGTTTATGAAAAGCGTTGTAAGGCTGAATATTTCGTGGACTTCAGCTTATTGCAAGCATTAACAACTTGCGATAGCTGGTTTCCATTTTGTGAGAACATTTATCTTCAATTGCTGGATATTCAACAAGCCGAATCAGCTCAAACGGAGATCTTCAAGGATTTTTATATCGATGGAGAGCAACCAGGTATGTCTTCGAATAATAAATTTCAATTTTGAACCTGAAAGTCCTGTATAAACTTCGACAAGTTTGCCGTTTTCTTTCCCGTTTGATGAAAAAGATTCAATTTTTGAACATATACAACAGAAAAATACTAAGAAAGAGCTGCATGCTTATTGCAAGTTGTTGTCACTAGAAATTTGAAAATTAGTTCGTCAAGAGGAAGCTCAAAAAAGACATTAAATTTTGTATAATGCTTTATTCGTGAATATTGAAGCATACCTACAATGTTTTCTTCAAGGCAAGTCAAAAAGTTAAAATGCTTACCAATCCTCCGGCATCTCTCATAGAATTAGTTCAATCAAAACATTTCATTTGAAGATTATCTAATTGAAAAAATGGCCGAAATTAGCCCATCTCCCAAGGGGGAGGGAGGAGAAAGGAGGTAATGGTTGGCGAAGTTAACATGACATTAGCAGCCTTTATCTGACAACACTCAGCAGTGCAATGATATAAAGCGCCGAAAAATGTTGAGATAAAATTTGTAAAAATATTCAATGTATTATTGTCTTTTTAAAATGTTTTTCTGTTACCTGGCATTCCAGTTCATGGCAGTGGTTAACACGTGTTGATTTGCGTATACTTTGCAGCACGGAGGTTTCTTATTGAAAAACAGAAAAGTAATAAAAGACAAGTGGATAACTTTTGCTACATATTACTGCTTATTGATTTTTTCAATTTGGAAAGGCTTTCTTATCAGCATCAAATTAAAAAATCTTTGTTGCACGAGGCTGGAGTGCCTTCATTAGATCCCAACAAGGGGTCTCCCTTAGTTGAGGGTTTCTATCAAAGCACTGGCAAAAATATGAGCTCGAATAAATAAGAAAAACACACTGGTTTTCAAAAGTAGTTGAAATATTTTGGGGGGATACCTCCACTTAACTGCTCAGTTGAGATTGCCATTTCTGCCAAAAATGAATGAGAATTGATAATGAACAACGGCCAAGATGTAGCTCTTTAATTATTCAAAAGTCAGAAATCAAGCTCAAGGAAACAAGATTTTTCTTAAAAACAACAACTTTAGAGCATTCAAATTTATTCTTTTTCCTCTGTGACCCTAACTGAGCACCCTGTTACCACCTAATTAAGATTACGTCACAATCGTAATAACAAAGCGCAACATTGTTTATAAAAGACGTTAGGCTGAATATTTCGTGGACTTTAGTTCATTCGAAGAATTGTCAACTTGCGATAGCTTGCTTCCATTTCGCGAGAAAATTTACGTTCAATTGCTACAATTTCAACAAAGCCAATCAGCTCAAACGGAATTTTTGAAAGATTTCATGTCGATAGAGAGCAACCAGGTATGTCTTCGAATAATAAATTTCAATTTTGAGCCTGAAAATCAGCTAATCTAATATAGTCACTGCTGACACAATTTCACCAAACCATTTTTATCCCTCCGCAATGAGAAGTGTCTATATTTGAATAATCTTTAAGTGACATGTTTTGAAGGTTAGCAAAGACTAATAAGTATATTTATAAATCAGTGTGGGCAATACTAAATTCCGTTTATTTTTATATACTTGAATTTTCACCTGGCCTGCGCACCCAGTCTTCATCTTTCATCTCTTTCTGGAAATATACAATACAAGAGCACTACAGACTTTTCCAATAACATTTTAAATAAATTTTACTGGAAGTTCTCAACTATGCGTCTCCATTTATGAGACAAGTCATTCGAAATTTGAAAAATTAGCGATTCTTCGGCAAAAAATTCAAAAGATTTTTTAAACTCATTTTACTGTCCTAAATTTCGAATTATGGTCACAAATTTTCATTCAAAAAAGACTTTGTTCAAAAAATAGATTTTGTTTCACTTTCTTCAAATGTTGTCATAAAACAAGTAAGGTTAGGCAAAACTTTGATCCAAAAATGATAACATTAACAAAATGGCGGAGAGAGTGAAGGATAGGTGATGTTGCCATGACATTAGCAGCCTCGTATACGACACATTCCACATTTCAAGTGATTACGAGGCCACATATAATTTTTGCAAATAACATCACTTACAATTTAAGTAAAAGCAGTTAGAATCATTCAAAAGTAAACACAAAAAATTATTATTCATGATTGTATCTGTTAGATGTTCAACTTTGATGAGAACCAAATGACAATGGACATTCATCAGAGGTTCCAACGCAAATGTTTAAACAATGGCTCAATTAGAGGAGACTTTGGGGATGACAATCGAAAGAGGAAAGTAAACTCATTTCCGAATTATAAAACGATGATGAGAAGTGGGTGGGATGGATTACGAAAAGATGGGTGACAGAATAAAAGATGCATCAAGACCCAACAAGCGAAAGAATAAGCATGCAAGAATTGGAGGAGTATATGAGATTGCTTGGAGAGTAGTTTCAAGATCGTGAAGTTAACCAATATAACGAAGAAAAATGAAGATGAAGATGAGAACGAGAATGAAGATAACAACTGCGCCGAGATGTTGCTAACAATGAAGATGAATATTACAATGAATATGTCATCAAGAATGAAAGTAACAATTGCGTTTAAATTGAGGCTGACATTGAAGAGAAAAATGATGCGATGAATATGACATTGAGGAAGATAATGAAGATGAATATTACGATGAATATGTCATTGAGAATGAAAGTGACAACTGGGTCGAGTTTCTGGATGACAATGAAGATGAACAATGAGATTGACGTTAACAATGAAGCTAATAACTGCGTCGAATCTGTGGACGACAATGAAGATGAATATTACGAGGAGTATGAGATTGACATTGAAGATGACAATAACGTAGTGTTTGTGCAGGACCATGAAGATGAATATCACGATGAGATTGATATTAACAATGAAGCTAACAACTGCGTTGAGTATGTGGACGACAATGAAGCTGAATATTACGATGAATATGTCATGAAGAAAGAAAGTGACAATTGCGTCTAAATTGAGGCTGACATTGAAGAGAAAAAATAATACGATGAATATGGCATTCAGGAAGAAGATGACGACTGCGTAAAGTATGAGGTTGACAATGAAGGTGATTATTATGATAAATATGAGATTTACAATGAAGTTGACAATTGCATCGAATCTGAGGCTGACTTTGAAGAAGAGCATTACGACGAGATTTAAATTGACAATGAAAATGACACCTGCGTCGAGTATGTGGATGACAATGAAGATGATTATTACGATGAGATTGACATTAACAATGAAACTAACAAGTGCGTCGAGTATGTGGACGACAACGAAGATGAATATCAGGATGAATATGAGATTGACATTGAAGATGACAATTACGTCGTGTTTGTGGATGACAATGAAGATGAATATTACGATGAATACGAGATTGAGAATGAAAGTGACAAATGCGTGGCAAATGAGGCTGACATTGAAGAAAAAATACTACGATGAATACCACGTTGAGGAAGAAGATGACAACTTCGTTGAGTAGGTGAATGAAAATGAAAGTGAACGTTGCGATGAATATGAGATTAACAATGAAGATGACAACTGCGTTGAATACGTGGCCAGCAATGAGGATGCATGTGTTACGATGAACATGCCATTGAGAATGAAAGTGACGACAATTGCGTCGAAAATGAAGCTGACAATGAAGAAAACTAATATCACGATGAATATGGCATTGAGCAAGATGATGAAAACTGCGTCGAGTATTTCGATAACAATGAGGATGAAAATCACGATGAATATGAGGTTGACATTGAAGATGACAATTACTTTCAGTATGTGGATGCCAATGAACATGATTATTACGATGAATATTGCATTGGCAAGGAAGATGACAATTGCATCGAATATCAGGATATGTCAACAAGACGGCCGCTGCACCGATATTGCTGCCGTATTTCGTCCTTGTATGGCTACAACTACAATTTTGAATATCAGAGGTATCTACCTTAACCATGAAAAAGTGTCATTGTACGTGTGAGAAGAAAAGGACCTTCACACCTACAAACGGAACATTTTGTTGCCTTTTCGAGACCAGTGTAGCATAAGTAAGTTTAATACTAGATCTTGGAGTTGTTGCAGAAAAGGAAGATAAAGACGAATTTGCTGGAAGTTTATCAGGTGAAATAATTTCTTTTTTGCAACTTTTTTCATTTCTTCCTTTCCTCTAATTCATTTCCTATTCTATTTATGCATTATTCGTTCATTCCTGTATTTATTTGTTGCTTTGTTAAGTCTTATTTTTGTTCCAGCTTATTTTTGTTTCATCTTCCTAGAATACCTCAATTTATCTGGAAGGCAGATGGAATGAGAGGAATATTTGTGAAAATACCATTAAAATACCTTTGGGCGATAGAGTTCGTCAGGCTTCAGCTGCCATCATGCAATAAATTATTACATAATGATGACGAAATGGCTGCCAGAAGATGAAGAAAATAAAAATCCAAAAAATGCTTTTCACACTGTTGGTGGATGAGGTAGGTATTCGAAGTCATTTGACAAGTACTGACAGGTGCTGACAAGTATCATCTTATAGCAATGTTGCAATTGTATCTATACTAGCTTTGCTTTTTGCAAGGTAGTAGACTTATAGACAAGGTTTGTAAATGAAGTCTTGAGATATGTGAATTATTTTGAACCAATGGTTGAATTTTGAATCATTTTTGCTCAAGGCATGGTACTCAATGAAGAAACACAGGAAGCACTCATTGTTCAAGACAAAGGAAAAGTAGGTATTCTACTATAATATTATTAAACATATCCCAGTTTTCTTTGACATAATTTGGTTTCATATCTGAAATGACATTTATTTCTTGAACTGCCATAGCTTAAACCTACATATATTGTAGACAAATTTAATTACACTTTTGTTATGTCAGATGAAGAAATGGAAGTTTCCAGGTGGCTTTGCTGAACCACATGAAGATATCCGTAAGCATGAATCTTTCTTTATAATTGTCTTCTGTAAGATTGCACACAAAACCTCTCACCACTTTCAAAGTGGCAATCATACTCTCCAAATTTTTTCCAGCACTTACTCTCCATTCTGGCTTTCACCCCTGTCAGAATCTTTATTTAGGAGGATGACAGTAATTGGTAGATGTAGATCTTGACTTATATCATGTAAAATATAAATATCTGATAACAATTTCTTCCAAGATTTTGCACATGACGTGTATATTTCTAATATTTTTATATATGTTGCCATAAAAGCCCCTCTTTTTGTTATGTTCCCTTCTCTAATAAGCTTTTCTTTTGAGTTGAGATTTTGAGTCAAGCCCCCCTCTCTATTAAGCCTCCCTCCCAGGGCTAAAAAGAGCTGTTTTGGTATTATTGCAGTTATCTTTGCTTTAGGTGATACTGTGATAAGAGAAATTAAGGAAGAAACTGGCATTGAAGCTGGTGAGTCTGAGTGGTTGACTTTGATTCCATTTACTATAACTTCTTCCTTATGTTCCAGCTGTAATATCTCTCTGTTCTCCAATCCTTTCTATTTTCGCTGTGTCATCAGGAGCAGATGCTGCTTGCTTTTGAAGCAGTGCTATTCTCCTTTTATGTAATTTGTTAATGAAAGAGTTGCAATAAGAAATAAACACACAGTTCAGTTCAATGTCTGCCTTATTTCATAGCCAATCAATTATGACAATTATAAGTCAATATTGTGATTTACTATTCTGATAAATAACCTCATAAATTGAGTTGCCTTATAAAATATTTGCCTAGGATATCTATGATTATCTATATATGTAATTAAATAAATTTAAAGTTAAATTTACGAAGCAGTTTGTGAGCTGCATTTCATTGTCTCCTGAGTTCCATCATAGATTTAATTTAGAAAAAGGCATTTTTTTGTTTGCTTCATCTTTGGCTTTCTTTTGAATGACCAGGTTCTCGAGCTTCTTCTTTCTGATCGATTTGCATTCATTGCAGTTGGAGTCGTATCTCTTCACGTCACTGTTGCTTTGATGAGCTTCGCATAACTTGACTCTTTTGGCCAATGGCGGAATGCCAATTGCAATTTGTTGTGTGGTGGCATTTATTTGAGCTTGTTCCTCCTTTCCACTTCTTTTTCTTTTTCTAGAGTCTTGTAGGGAAACTTTAGATACGATTTTTATCGCTTGGTTGGTCGCTGGAATGACACTGCTTGGCATTCTTTCCTTGTTTATGCTTGCCACGCTTTCATTGTGCTCTTTCGTAACCACAGGCCTTGCTGTTCTACAAATATTACTGCTGAATTTTGGCGTGGCTGAATGTGAGATAATGGCTGGAAGAGTTCTTTTGGTCGATGTAGCAGCAGTTTTAAATCGCTTATTATTTGCTTGATCAGCCATCCTTAATTTACTGACATAGCAACGGATAAAGCCAGTGCCAAATGTCACATCTTGTGACATTCTTTTGGTTGTTCCAAAGTATCCTGTGTCAGTAGCGTAGCGAGGGGGGGGCAAGGGGGGGCAGCCGCCCCCCCAATTCGCAGAAAGTTGGTCTCTGAGAAAAGTACAAATCTGCAATAAAATTGGTAGGGGGGTACGACAAAAAGACAAGGCTTCATTTGCCAAAAAATTGATAACATACAATGAAGCAACAGAAAAAGAAAACAGTATGTTATTTGAAAATCTTCTCTCATGTTTCCGTCAGTCTACCATGGAAAGAAAGTTAAAGGCTCTGCGGTGTTCTATGATAGACAATTTGACGTAAAGGCGGTTAACACGATGGATCATTATCGCCAATTTCTTTTGTATAGTCTAACCAATTGGAGACTTGAATAGCAATCGAGATCCGGTGGGACGGATAGGGCACCTTCAATTTCCCAAACAATTCGGAAATTAACAGCTTTTAATTCTAGCTAGTTAATGGAACATATTGTTCTCTCACCCTGCAAAAGCACTGTTTCACTTAAATGAGCCCGAGTCTCAACGAGGAAACATCGTATTGTTTGCTTCTCTCAGTGCCCAATGAAACATTGTTATACAATGTCAGATGCAGAAAAAGCTATACCAATGGACCTCTCGAGGTATACATTTGATCCATGCTGCCCACTTCCGAGTGATCGAGCTTCGAGAAACCATGTCATAGAGAAAGGACCAATAAGGCCAACACAATGTGCATTTCCCGTTAACAAACAGGGAAGAAAATTTCTGACAACATGGTATAGCAAATATTCTTGGCTTGAGTACTCTAGATCATCTGATAAAGCATTTTGCTTCTACTGCCGTATTTTTAACAAACAGGTGAGCAAATTCTTAGTGCCTTTTTATTTTTTAGCATATTATGACATCCGAGCTGTGCCTTTTCTATTCAAACATATTGCTGCCAGGAAAGGAAATTAACTTCTTTTTTCATTTTGAACATTCTTTCAGATATCGCAAAAAGGGGACCCCGCATTTATCAATAATGGGTTCAGCAACTGGAAAAAGACTGAACGATTCTCAAATCATGAACAATCTGAATGCCATCGGTACTCCGTCGAATCATTTAAAGCATGGGAAAAACAGAAGCCAATCGATCACCTAATCAGTGAGGGTGCTGCCAAACGTGAATCTTATCGTCAGGAAAGGGTATGTTCAAACGTCTACGATAATTGCAAAATTGGCGACCAATAATAGTGACATATGAGTTTGCTTGTTAAGCACAAAGCATTAATTTTTTTAACCTTCTCAATCTCAACTAAGGAGGAGAGATAATGTTTTAATTTTTAACCGAGAATTCTTCGCAGGGGTTGTGTCAATCGTAGCAACATATTTACTTAAAAATATAAGATTGCTTCACTTTTGCAATATTTTTCCCCCAAAAATATATAATTTCTTTTAAATGTAGAGGAAGACATTCTATCATATCTTATACATGCATTTCTTTAACAGGTAAAAAAGAACTGTACGATCATAGGAAAGTTGTTCGATATCACGAGGCTTTTGGGGAAGCTGAACTTGGCATTTCGAGGGCATCGAGAAGATGTAGACTCTGCAAATAGAGGAATTTTCAAAGAATTCGTCGAGTTCGTTTCACAAACAGATCCTATTCTTAACGAGCATCTGTTAAGTGCACCAGGTAAATAAGTGGAGAACAAGGATTGGGGAAAGCGCATTGGCACCCAGTATTTCATAAGTTTTCGAAATTGGCTGCGCCTTCTGCAACTCCTTCTCTCCAAGGTTTTTCAAATTTCACTTTGTCACCTTTACGCACAGATGAAGCTTCTCAATTTAACATTTCATTTATTTCAACAGAAAATGCAAAATATTTGAGCCCCGAAATCCAGAATCAGTACATCGCAATGATAGGATCAGCCATCAGAAGGGAAACAATCAGACGTGTCAAAGAAGCTGGTGCGTATTCAATAATCGCAGATGAAACTCCTGATAATAGCAAAAAAGAACAGTTGGCATTGGTAGTGAGATACGTGTATCAAGGTGTCGTAGAGGAACGTTTGCTTGCTGTGAAGACAGTCGATGAAACTGATGCAAAAACGTTGCTGAAAACAATCATGGATGAGCTCAACGAGTGCGAGATCCCAATAGCAATGCTTCGTGGTCAGTGTTATGATGGGGCAAGTAATGTGTCTGGCATCCATGCTGGTTTGCAGGCGCGTATGCGAGATTTTTCAAAAACAGCACTGTACACCCACTGTTATGCACATGTCCTTAATCTGGTCATCGTGGATTCGATGACCAATAACAGGTTTGCAAAGGACTTTTTTGGAACATTGCAGAACTTGTATGTGTTCATTGAAGGCTGCACCAAACGCCATGAAATGTTCGTCAAAAACCAGAACAAAATTATCGCCTCCAAAAGTATTTGATTTGGAGTCGAATAACGCAGAAGCTTCCAAAATGAAAAAAACAACCTACGTTCTGAAAAAATTGTCAGATACAAGATGGGCATGCAGAGCAGATAGCATCAAAGCAATTTATCACACCATCGAGTCTGTCATTGCGACGTTGGAGGAAATAATCGAGAAGGAAAAGAAGCCAAACATTTATGCAGAGGCAAAAGGACTTCTCATAAACATTGACTTTGAATTCATTTTTGCGCTAGAGGTAAGAGTCACATTGCAATATTCTGCGGAAACTGATATTATTGCATGTCTTGAGTGCCACTGGCAAAACAAGCAAAGATTATTTTCGAAATGTGATTATTCTGAAACTTTAGTGGCAAATTCACGAATCAAACATTTAAGAGTTTTTTTCTAAACCATAGTTTGGAAATTTAGGAAGCTTTGAAAGTGCTTTGAAATTTTTTAAGAACCTAAAAAGATTGTATTCTGTCCTTCCTTCTTTCAGGTTCTCAAAGCTATCTTGTTTGTCAGCAAAGGTGTGTCGGACAAACTTCAGACAGAGGATCTTGACGTTGTTACAGGATGTGAGAGAGTTGCAGATCTTAATTCAGCAATCACCGAACTTCGCAACGACGCAAAGTTTGAATTATTTTGGCAGGAAGCAACAAGAAAATGCAAACGCCTTGACATTAACGAGCCTAAAGAAGAGCGCATCCGGAAATTGCCCAGGAGATATGAAGAAAATCCAAGTACGGCTGTCCATCTAGATCCTAAGGCCAACCTCAGGGTTAATTTCTATTATAACGTAAGTTCGCTGTTTTGAAATCAAATTCCCTATCCTTAAAAAGGACTTTCAGGATATCATGATGATATATTTTTACGATTATGCGGCAGTTTATCAACGCACAGTTGTTTATCATTACACGAGTTTTACAGGGATATTTATCTATTTTCTATTTACAGGTCCTTGATTTGATGACAGCGTCAATTTCAACACGATTTGACAGTCATAGTGCACCCATCTTACAGGGTCTTTTCTACTTGGGACCAGAAAGATTAGATTCACCGGAGGCATTGAAAAAGATCCAGATTGCCGTAGATTGGTACAAAGATGACCTGGATACTGATTCGTTAGAAGGTCAACTTGCAAGTCTCCAGAAGTCACAGATTTTGAAAAGAGTTATAAGCACCGCGAGAGCGAGGAAGGAAAAGAAAACTGCAACCTTTGTCGAACTCTACGACGAAATAAAAGATGATCTTTCCTGTTTTGGAGAAGTGAAGAAGCTGATGGAAATTGCGCTATCGTTACCTTTGACATCCTGCAGTGCCGAAAGGGCATTTTCAAAGCTAAAAATAATAAAAAATCGACTGAGATCCACCATGGGGCAAGAGAGACTCCAAAGCCTTATGCTGATGTCCGTAGAATCAGATTTTCTTAAAAATTTAGATATAGAAATGCTTGTGAAAGATTTTGCAGATTTTGCTCCTAGGAGAATGGACTTAGTTTAAGCCTTTATATAATATATATATAAATTATATATATAAACGTTTACTTGCGTCTTCGGAAAACAGTTTTTCAACATAGAAGTTTCTCGCCTGATAAGATTCAGAAAATAAAACTTGAGAGGAATTGTAATGCAAAAATTTTTGTTTTGACGTTTGATTAACCAAACTTTGACATGTACAAATGGCATAGCTCATTATTAGCCATCTAAAAAGAGCCGTTTTCCAGCATTCTAAGGGGCGTGTTTTTAAATTTTTCCGGGGGAAGATTCCCGGACCCCCTGCTATTTTTCTTACCTGTTTGCCCCCCCAATCTTCCCGCTCTGGCTACGCCACTGTCCTGTGTCTACTGCAACCTTTTTTGCATCGTTAGCTTTATCCTGCACCAAGCTCTGTCTTTTTGGAATTGGAATTAATGATGTAGTCTCCTTTGTCTTTGCAGCAGCATTTCCTTGCAATTTATGGCTCGCTAATTTAGTTGGCTTTGGAGGAGCTAGCTTTCTAAACGTAAATGTTGCGTTGTCATTCTCAGCTTTCCGTTGTTTTCCAAATTGAATTTCAAGATCCTTATCCCTTCTGTATTCTGTAACTGGGATTTTGCTTTTTGCTTCATTTTTCTTTTTTGACAAATAGATTTCCATGATCTTTTTTGTGTTGGTATTGAACTCTTCTGCTACTCTTTTCCTTTGCATTTCTTCTTCTTGACCGGGCGATAACTTAATTCTTTTTGCTTCTGCTCGATGCTGTTGATAAGCAACTCTTTTCTTCAAGCTGCCTTGCCTATATTCTTTGTACACCAAAGAAATTGATCTTTTCATCGACTGTGGTGCCTTGTGATTCATTGTCAACCTTTGATAATCTTCTGGCATCTCAGCTTCAGGTTCAACTAATTGCTTCGCTTCTTCGACTTTTGCATTCTCAATACTTGTCATTTGTTTTGATGACTGGCATTGAGAATCGCTTCTTTTTCTCGACCAGTATTCAGCAAGAGTTATTTTTCTCACCTGTGCTGAATGCACATTAGCATTGCCAAACGAAGAACATGTATCTTCTTTGTTTTCTGCCATAGAAGATAGTTTTGTTGGCGGACACCTCTTCTTTTCTGGTTTCTTTGATTTCTTTTCTTTTCGCTTGTTGTTGTTTTTCTGCAGACATGCAAGGCTGTCTTCTGAATCATTTAAGTATTCTTCCTCAAATTTTAGGCTTTCCATTCTGAATAGGTGAGATGTTCTGTCGTAGCATGCTTGTGCTTCCTTGTATGTTCTTGTTTTGCAGGAAGCAATTACCTCGGTCAGATCATCTCTTATCTCCAGTAGTTTTTTAGAGCATGTTCTCGTATTAAAATACGAGTTTCTATGGAATATTTTGATGTCTTCTGCCAGTCTTTCGACATCATCTTGTGACTAAAATAGATAATTTGTATTGCTTTGATACTGAACATAGCCCTAGATACTTTCACATCATTCGCCTTCTTGTTAACATGCATTAAAAATAGTGAAGAAATGCCTACCATCAATGTTATTCCATAAAAGAACCTGTCCCAAGTTTTCATGATCCTTTTGACATATGCTGCCAGGTCCAGAATCTTGTTCCGGACACTCATATGGTAGCTTGCAATCTATAAATGGGAAATAGTTGCACATAAGATCTACAGGTTGTTAAATGTCTAAACCAGATGACAGATTTGTAATTATAGATTATTTTTATTGTGCATTGGAATTAACTTGAGTTCATCATCTTACCATTGAATAAAGGTCTGCATGGTGCTCTAAGATCTCATTGACATGATCTTTGATCTGTTTTAGAGTAAGAGTTATATCAAGCACTTCAACTGAATGCAAAGAGAATTAAAAGGAACTATAAAAGTCAACTGGAGCCATGAAAATATGAAATATAATGTACCTTATTGAATGCAAACTTTCGATAAGTAGGCATTTGCATTTTCTTCATGTTGCCCTGCTGATCATCTCTGACTTCTGTCAGATCAGCCAACCTACTATAGAGGCAATCTAGAGAAACAATGTTTATGTATATATTTATTTCTGTTCAACTGATGCAAGTGTAGAACTAGCTTCTGCAATAAGCGCGTTTACTTGTTAAGCTAAGTGACGTGCTATATAAAGTTATATGTTACCTATATTAAGCAATAAGCTGTTAAACATTCTCCAAATCTTATTGCCATTAGTTCGTTCCAGATAGTAAAGCTAATAATCAAAAGTTAAAATGAATATTAGTGATAATAATGACTCGTAATAACACGATAATGATCAATTCGTTAAGTTAAATAAAAAATACTATAATTTAGGCTTAATGATTACAAATGATTGCAAATAAGTCAAATTGATTTTGTTAATCTGGGTGTTACGCTAGCTTAATAAGCATTTTGGGATAGGCGCCAGACCTAGTGATTGGTCTTAGCAACAATAGCCAATTAATAATGGCGCATATCGTTTTCCATTTTTTCGTGAAATTATTTTCTACCAATAAATACTTCTGCATATTAAAGTTCTGCTTTGTGTTTTGTTAGTAGGTTTTTTAACCATAAAAATACAAATTATTTCGTTATTTCTGAGCAAGTTTTAAGAAACTTTTCCATGTTTTAGCAAAGAGCAATCTCTCTTTTTCTGATCAGACTTTAAAGTTACCGAAATGCGTGAAGTTCTTCGTAGCAAAGGTTGAAAGTGGGTCGATATTTTCCAACAAGTTACGGAGAACAATATACTCCAGTTCTGTGTCCTTTATTTCGTACAAATGTTCACGTGCAGAGAAATGTTCTTTAAAAGCTGTAACAATACTTGTTAATCAATTGATTAGTCCTACCTTCTCTTCGGCATAATATTGTGATGGTTTTTCAAACGAAGCTTTGAATTTAGCGATCGATTTTCGAATGCTGTATTCCATCTTCAAATTTTGACTTTTGATGCTCAATTTATCCCAAATAAATGGAAAAATTTATTGCTTAGCGATTGAAATTGAATAGTGTCTATCTCCTGTGCGCACTTTGGAAATTGCGAAATTGCAACTGAAGTTGTGATGGTTGTTTATCTTATATATCTATAGCAACATTATTATTCATTTGACGTCATAAACAATACAATGCGGGTATGGCTTATGGCCACACTGCGACAACCGCTGCTTAATTTCACCCCACCAATCATGCCTTGCGAGATTGGTTACTCGGTTTTATTAGATATATATAATTTTGTTCACGTTATTTTGGGGAGACAAGCTTAAGAGCTAAAGTTTACTGTTCTTATATTCTTTATCATCAAGCATTATAGTCGATGAACACTCTAAAATAATTGTTTGCTTTCGTATTCGTAGAATTCAAAGCATTGCTGACATTTCGACAGCAACATGGTGTGGCTTTTAACATGTCCGATCTTTACTTCATATGTTGCCTTCAACCTTTGACATTTGACATCAAGATAAGCGAAACTGAGATTGCCAAATGCGCATGTTTACCACTTGATTATCTGCTTCATTGCGAAGACTCAACATCGTTGACAAGACGTGTCGCTGCGCTGGTTTTATCAGGTTTGAAAAATGGCTTTGAAGATGTTGATATTGTACCAGAGCGAATGACTAGTTGGATTCCACCTTATGATAAAACATTTAGTGTTTTTCATAGACCTTTAAAACCTTAATCTTATCTTATTCATCACATATGGATGTTGCGTATGTGTTAGCGTGTTCACTGACCCATGTATATGAAATGGTTACCCCAGAAATGAAACCGATTCTATTACTCGTGCTATGCAATGATGTCTTTTTATGCATTGTGCGAGTTGTGGCTGAAGAACAAGGATTTTAAAAATTTAAAGGATTTTTCCTTTGCTACTTGTGCTGGATCGGAAACAGCCAGTCAACATGAGAATATCGATGAGCAAATATAATGGTCTTGGCGGATCTGGTAATGGTTTGTGGTATTCACAATCGGCCAACGGCCCTTCTGACATCAGACTTTGAAAGCAAGAAAAATTATAAAGGAAGCTGAGCATACTTTGAACACTTATTTGTCGGGAGTCGTATGAAGACTTGCTCGAGTTCAACCACAACCAATTGTTTCTGCGACGAAATCGCATTTTGTTAGAGAGACACGGGTTATTTGAAATTTCGAGAAAAATATTCCAAATATAAAAGGACAGAAAAATGTTTTTGATCTGATGGGAGAAAGTCCGGTTGGGTGCTTCAGATTTTAAAACAAGCTTTGTATCCCAGGTGGAAAGAGCTTAATAGAAAGGAGAATTGGTTGAACTATTTTCATTTAGCTACATAACCAAATATCAAAGCCACACAACATACAAACATATGCCAGTCATTATTAAATCAAGGTAGCAGTTCAGGGTGCACCGTGAAATCAGTTCTATATGGCAATCTTCTTGCTACTCTCTCTGTTGTTACGTATTGTTCCTCACTGGTTTGCCACTGCTGCCTCTACCATGGCTGCTTTCGTACTTTCTCTATTATAAGTCAGGGTCCGAGTACATATGTTTTGGGACCCTGGTTGATGTCTCTTCCTTTGATGTCTTTGAGTGGCAGGGGCTAACCACAAACCTGTAAGGGTTCAACTACTAACTGAAAGCTGATAAATCGAAAGTTAATACAGAAAATAAGCATGATGAAAGGATGAAATGATGGGCATAAAAATTCATGCAACAAATGTATTAAAATTTCAAAGCGAGGTTGCACTGCCCTGTAACTACTCGAATCGAAAAAGGGACAAGAAATTGTTGTAGCCTTTGGCTGTTAAATTGTTCCGCCTGCTGTTCTGGAGTATTCTACCTGGAGACCTGCCTGAATGTTTTAGGTATTACATACCCAAGACTTTTATTTTGAATATTTGTCTAGCTGTAGCTTGAACGTTCGCTGATAGTTAGCTCTATCAATCAACGATTTGGTCCTTAGGCCCAATTGGCCTTGAAGAGTGGGCGGGAACCGGGAACCAAGAGAGAGAGGAGTCACGCAACAAGTTCGCCACCGAACGAAGTCATATCATTTTTAGAAATCATATATATAAATGGCTACGGCAACAAGACGGCCGCTGCAGCGATATTCTAGCCATATTTCGTCCTTGAATGGCTACAATTTAGAAAGTCACAGGTCTCTATCCTCTACCATGAAAAAATGTCATTGTACGTGTAAGAAGAAGAAGTACCTTTACACCTACAAACGGAACATTTCTTTGCCTTCTAGAGACGAATGTAGTGGAAGTAAGTTTTAAAAACATGGCTGGGTCTGGAAAGAAACACGTGTTTGTGGTTTTATAATTAGATCCTGGAGTTGTTGCAGACAATGAAGATGAAGACGAATTTGCTGGAAGTTTATCAGGTGAAATAATTTGTTTTTTTCAACTTTTTGCATTTCTTCCTTTCCTCTAATTCATTTCCTATTCTATTCATACATTGTTCATTCATTCCTGTATTTATTTGTTGATTTGTTAAGTCATCCATTCATTTGCTCATCCATTCATCAATCTGTAATCAACAACATTTACTTATCAACTGTTTCATCATATTATCTTTCTTTCATCTTCCTAGAATACCTCAATATCTGGAAGGCAGATGGGATGAGAGGAATATTTGTGACAATACCATTAAAATACCATTGGGCGATACAATACCTGAGTTCTTCAGGCTTCAGCTGCCATCACGCAATAATCGATTACATAATGATGATGAATGGCTACCAGAAGATAAAGAACATAAAATTCCCCAATAAGCTTTTCACACTGTTGGTGTACCAAGTAGGTATTTGAAATATGTTTGTTAGCGAATCTTATATCAATGTTGCAATTGTATCTATATTAGCTTTGCTTTTTGCAAGGTAGTATACTTCTAGACAAGTTTTTCAATGAAACGTTTTGGTATATGAATTATTTTGAACTAATGGCTTAATTTTGAATCATTTTTGCTCAAGGCATGGTACTAATGAAGAAACACAGGAAGCACTCGTTGTTGACAAAGGAAAAGTAGGTATTTTAACTTAATATTATTAAACATGGCCTAGTTTTCATTCACATACTTTGGTTTTATATCTGTAATGACATTTTATTTATTTAACTGCTACGGCTTTAGCATACATACAGGGTGGCCCAGAAAAAAGTAACCCCCAAACAAAATAATTTATAGACATTTTTTCTCATAAATGAATTCAATCAAATTTATACCAGATGATATTCAATTCAAGTTTATTAACGTGTAGAAATATCTTCACGTTTAGAGCTTCCATCCAGGCACAATGAGGCATTAAATTCGTGACATTCAAAAACCCGCTGTTTTTGCGGGAAATTGAAATTTCATCACGTCAAACGAGCAAACAAAACAAAAATTAACGTAAAGAAAAATGCCTGTAATATCAGTAGAAGATAAGCATTTTATAAAGAATTTAAGAATAGAAAAAGGATGGGGAAGAAAAAGAATCTTATCAGACTGACATTTTGAACATCTTATGTGACTGATAGAATGAGTTGTTGAGTTTTTCGTGTTTGTTGCGTCAATATGAAGTTAGATGTTTCCAAAGAGTGTGTTTTTGGATGCTTAAGTTTGAGAGCACATTTGCTCAGAGATAATAAGCTCTACCAGCACAATACTTACACAAAATATCGCACTTAAGTGGAATAACTTGAAGTATGAATTTCATAAAATTGCTACTTCAGAAATATTTTTTACAAAATATTTTGTTAGGGGGGGGGTTACTTTTTTCTGGGCCACCCTGTATATTGCAGACAAATTTAATTGAAAATATGTCATGTCAGATAAAGAAATGGAAGTTTCCTTGTGGCTTTGCTGAACCAAATGAAGATATCTGGTAAGCATTAATCTTTCTTTATTCTTGTTTCCTGGATTGCATGCAAACCTCTCACTTATATCATGTGAAACATAAATATCTCATAAAAATTTCTTGCAAGACGTTGCATATCACTTATTTATTTCTAATATATGTATATATGTTGGCATAAAAACCTCCTTTTTATTAGGTTCTCTGCTCTAATAAGCTTCTTTTTGAGTTGAGATTGTTAATTAAGCCCGCCCTCTCTATTGAGCCTCCCTCCTAGGGCTAAAAAGAGCTTTTTTGGTATGATTGTAGTCATGGAGTTATCTTTGCTTTAGCTGCTACTGTGATGAGAGAAATTAAGGAAGAAACTGGCATTGAAGCTGGTGAGTTTGTGGGAATGATTTTGATTCCATGATTAGAATGGAATTTCGCACGTAAAAACGTGAATCTACGGAAGCGTTGCCGTGACATCAATCTCTGGTCGGAACTAACTAACATGATTTAAACAACATATCAAACGACCCCAGTTAATCGAAAATGCTATCCCAAGCCAGATAGAGCGATCCGTTTTAAATTATATCGAACCTTTAAATGGAAGCATAACACGTACAAGTCTCAGTCTCACAAAGCAGACGGAAAACTTAACTTACAACTGAAAATGAGGCCATCCATAGCGGTACTGCAATACCAGGACAACCAGTGTCTTGGGTGAAGCAAGCTTCAAGCCCACAGACCAATTCCAAAAATCAGTTTAATATTTGAGCACCCTTGGGTGCATATCAGATATTAAGCTGATAAGAACAGATACTTTTTTTTTTTTTTCTCTTTTATATTATTTGGAGGTGCCCCCTGATAAGCAGTAGGTACACCTCCAGCCCTCCATAGACATGGCAAGGGCGATAGATACAAAAATCAGATTACTTACATGAATACATTAAATCAACGGAAATCGGGTTAATAACATGGATATGTATAACCTTTAATTTTACAAATATATTATATATTCAAATGGAGTTGGTCATTTTCAACATGTGCTAAAATATTGTTTACTAAGAATTTGCTAAGAGTTTTGCCGCCGTCAATGGAGGCTGTGTTAAAAGCTATTGTTATCCTTTCTTTTAAAGCTTGACGAATGCGGTATATTACGGCTTTACTATTATAGTGTTTGTGTTCGTATACCATTTTACATCTGGAAGTCCATAAGTGGTAGCAAATAAGTTTAATTAAGTATAATAATAAAGGAGCGTTCTTGTTAATAACATAAGAAGGAAGCATGCGCAGAAGAACTATCTCAGAATTGAGGTCAAAAGCGTCACTGGTTAAACATTGGAAAATGGTCTTAAAGTTGATCCAAGTTTCGATGGCAACAGGGCATTCAAGAAAAACATGTTCGATAGTCTCCGGATCTTTACAGCGTCTACAGAGTCCATCTGTTTTACAGCCCCATGACTTGAGGTGATATAGCGTTTTGAGAACGCGGTGAGTAATTTTCCATGCGACGTCATTCTCATAACCCGAGGATAGTCCGTAGAGGGTCGAAGACCACACAGACTTCCACGGAATGGAACGAGAGAAAAGGATTATCTCCCAAAGCTCTTCGGAGCGAGGCACTAACAGCAGCGAAGTTAGTATCAGTTGATACATTCTGCTAACGGTGTAACCCGTAGAGAACATGTCCACAATGTTTGAACCGTATTTGTTTACAAGGGAAAGCAAAGTGTCGTATTGGGCAGGCCGGTAAAGGGAATTGGGAATAGTATTACTTCTAAGGAAAGACCACGAGGAGCTATATTTGGAGAGACTGCGTCCAATCCAATAGCGAGCTAGAAAGATCCATTTTGGGGTGGCACTAGGATTGCAAATTGCAGAGATACAGCGAATAAGAAGTGCTTGGCTCTTATATCGTAAGTTTAACAATCCAAGACCACCACTATTTCGTGGTAGAAAAATGACTTCACGCTTGACTAGCTCATTTTTAGAAGACCACAGAAAGCTGAATATTATGGAATGGATGCGAGATAAGATGTCACTTGGTATCATGTAAACTGTAGAAAGAAAGATCAAACCGGAGAGACCGAGAGAGTTGATGATCATAACCTTGCCATAGAGGGAGAGAGCGCGACTTGACCATAAGTTAAGTCGTTTCTCAAGTTGGTTGGCTCGTTTTTCGAATGCACTGCGGATTGAAGAAAGTGATCCAAATGGGGCACCTAAAATTTCTATAGAATCTAATGACCAGTGTAAACTGGGGACACAGTTGGAAATGCAACCTTTGTATCTTCCACACCAAATGGCCTCAGATTTACCTTTGTTGAAATTAACTTTAGAACCTGAGCCTAGTTCGAATAAGTGGACTGCAGAGAAGGCTTCTTTAATGGACTCTTCATTAGTTGCGAAAAGTGTGGTATCGTCAGCAAATTGACTAATCTTGACTGTGGCAAGGGTGCCAGGAAGGGCAAAGCCAGTTATCTTGTTGTTATTTCGGATGGCGTTGCCTAGTGTTTCAGCTACAAGGCAATACAGAAGGGGGGATAGTGGGCAACCCTGGCGGACCCCACGATGAAGAAGAAATCGTCGAGAAGAAAATCCATTGTTTAGAACGGAAGAAGAAACCTGGTTATATAGAGTTTTAACAAAACCTAAAAAGGCAGGACCAAAATTCATGGCAGTCATGACTTCATGTAGAAAGTTCCAGTCTACTCTATCAAAGGCTTTCTCTTGATCGACTTTAATCAGTGCCAAGGGAGTATTTTTTTGTTCTGCAAGAGATATAGAATCTCTGATAAGGATTAAATTATCGAATATACTTCTGCCGGGAACAGAAGATGTTTGGTCTTCGCTGAGAACGGAAGAGAGTAACACTTTGAGACGGTTGGTAAGAGTCTTTGTACCGATCTTGTAGTCGACATTAAGAAGAGAAATTGGACGCCAGTTTTTGAGGTCTTGTTTGTCGCCTTTCTTGAAGATGAGAGAGATCATCGCCAGACGCATGGATTCAGGCAGAAGGCCGGAAAAAAGCGAATAATTCTGATCCTAATCCTAATAAATAAGGTCTGATCCTAATAAAGCCCAAAAATGTTGGTAGAATTCTGCGGGGAGGCCGTCAAATCCAGGGGATTTGTGCATTTTCATGGAATTCAAAGAAGTAAGGCAAGATTCAAAATCTAATGGATTTTCTAAAGACTCCTTTTCTTCTGAAGTGAGGCGCTTACTAATTAGAGATAGAAGAGACGACTGTGCGGCTGGATCTGGTGACGCAGCCGTGTACAGTTTCTCATAGAATTTTGCGGATTCTTCGAGAATTTCTGAGGGCGAGTGTACGATTTTATGTTCTATCTTTAGTGAGGGGATAGTTTTGGCACTCTGCCGGGAGTTTTCAAGGCTAAAGAAGTATTTTGATGGTTAGATGAACAGATACTACACTTGATCTTAGCCAAAAGGCCGAGAAGCGATAACAAACAAAGGTTTCTTATCGACCGGCCAAATCAAGATTATCTTGTCGCACGTGGGGCTACTGTTTTGACTTAAAAGGCGCATGCGCAAAGAGAAACAGGACACTAACGGCATTAGACCATGAAATGTCAAAAGTAAAAGATATCAAGTCAAGACACAAATCTAGACGTACATGCAAGCAATGATAGTGCAGCAAATGGATGCAAGTTACACGCAAAGCAGGTTTTTATGTGAAATGGAAAAAAAAGACGTCATCTGTGTTTATTTTGGTTCACGCGTAATGCTTGCTCAAACATAATCAGCTATTACAGCCTCGTTTCTAAAAAGCAATTCAATTAAATTCATATTTAAATTCAAGGTTTCAATCAGAACGTAAAGCAAGCTCAAAACGATGTAATAAAATTAAGCTTTGGATGTTTAGAGGATGGACAAACGATCAAAAGTTTTATTATTTACAATCTTCATTATACTAACTCTAGATTTCCATTGAATTTCTTGCAGGCTTCCATCAACGATCCTTACATCTGAACACGTGAGCTGCATTTCAGAACCACGTGCTACTCTTGGCAAGTTTTTCAAAATCCAATGCCCAGCAGATGCCGTTTGGGTTCTTTTGTACCAATGCCATCAGATGGTTGAAGCATGTTTTTGAAATCAGCGGCAAGCAGAGACTAGTTTCTTTCCGTCGTCAACCATTTATGCATGGGGAAAGATTCAAGTACTCTACGATCAAACATTGAGGAGTCCATCGTCTGCTACTTACCAACAGCTAAGGTTATTTACAGTGAACACCCGCACACAAAAACCAATGTCTTAAGAACCTTTCAGGGTGATACTTTTGCTTAGAACAACAGAGAAAACAAAACAGCCTATTAAATTTCTACAACTACCTGGTCACAAAAACGTAGAGAATTATTTGAACACTGATGAATTGGATTCAAGAATTACAAAGAAGATTTTTGCATTAAGCACCAAAGCAGTTGTAAAGGCGGTGTAAAAAAAGCGCCATGCTACATGAAGGTATCTTTTGCATTGCAAATAAAATGAAAACTGTATGTCTGTTGTTTAGAGCTATACCCGTCAAGATAGCATTAATAGTGTTGATTTCTTAATTGTCTTTGTGTGACAGTTAATTTTAAATTATACTATTTCCGTTTTTGCATCTGTAGGCCATTCTCATTATCATAGAAAGAGTATATATCTAAGTTGCGTTGTAACCATATTGATGCAATAAAATAATTTGAGAATAAAACCAGTTACTCTATTGATTACTAAATAAAATATTGCATCATAGAAATAGCCCTATTCTATGCATTTTGATTGTTACGCTTAATTTTTATCGTAAACTTACATTTGGAATCTAAAAGAATTAAAAAGCAACAATCAATTTCTGGGATATTCATTATTTAATTTGCAAGCAGATATTACCATTATATCATTGTTGTTATTTAGCTGCTGTTGCTCATCAATCACTGCTCATGAACCATTCAATCGTGCAACTGTCTACCTCCCACCCAAGTTAATCTTACGTCACAATCGTAAACACAAAGAGCAACATTGTTTATGAAAAGCGTTGTAAGGCTGAATATTTCGTGGACTTCAGCTTATTGCAAGCATTAACAACTTGCGATAGCTGGTTTCCATTTTGTGAGAACATTTACCTTCAATTGCTGGATATTCAACAAGCCGAATCAGCTCAAACGGAGATCTTCAAGGATTTTTATATCGATGGAGAGCAACCAGGTATGTCTTCGAATAATAAATTTCAATTTTGAACCGGAAAGTCCTGTATAAACTTCGATAAGTTTGCCGTTTTCTTTCCCGTTTGATGAAAAAGATTCAATTTTTGAACATATACAACAGAAAAAATACTAAGAAAGAGCTGCATGCTTATTGCAAGTTATTGTCACTAGACATTTGAAAATTAGTTCGTCACGAGGAAGCTCAAAAAAGACATTAAATTTTGTATAATGCTTTATTCGTGAATATTGAAGCATACCTACAATGTTTTCTTCAAGGCAAGTCAAAAAGTTAAAATGCTTACCAATCCTCCGGCATCTCTCATAGAATTAGTTCAATCAAAACATTTCATTTGAAGATTATCTAATTGAAAAAATGGCCGAAATTAGCCCATCTCCCAAGGGGGAGGGAGGAGAAAGGAGGTAATGGTTGGCGAAGTTAACATGACATTAGCAGCCTTTATCTGACAACACTCATAGCAGTGCAATGATATAAAGCGCCGAAAAATGTTGAGATAAAATTTGTAAAAATATTCAATGTATTATAGTCTTTTTAAAATGTTTTTCTGTTACCTGGCATTCCAGTTCATGGCAGTGGTTAACACGTGTTGATTTGCGTATACTTTGCAGCACGGAGGTTTCTTATTTAAAAACAGAAAAGTAATAAAAGACAAGTGGATAACTTTTGCTACATATTACTTCTTATTGATTTTTTCAATTTGGAAAGGCTTTCTTATCAGCATCAAATTAAAAAATCTTTGTTGCACGAGGCTGGAGTGCCTTCATTAGATCCCAACAAGGGGTCTCCCTTAGTTGAGGGTTTCTTTCAAAGCACTGGCAAAAATATGAGCTCGAATAAATAAGAAAAACACACTGGTTTTCAAAAGTAGTTGAAATATTTTGGGGGGATACCTTCACTTAACTGCTCAGTTGAGATTGCCATTTCTGCCAAAAATGAATGAGAATTGATAATGAACAACGGCCAAGATGTAGCTCTTTAATTATTCAAAAGTCAGAAATCAAGCTCAAGGAAACAAGATTTTTCTTAAAAACAACAACTTTAGAGCATTCAAATTTATTCTTTTTCCTCTGTGACCCTAACTGAGCACCCTGTTACCACCTAATTAAGATTACGTCACAATCGTAATAACAAAGCGCAACATTGTTTATAAAAGACGTTAGGCTGAATATTTCGTGGACTTTAATTCAATCGAAGAATTGTCAACTTGCGATAGCTTGCTTCCATTTCGCGAGAAAATTTACGTTCAATTGCTACAATTTCAACAAAGCCAATCAGCTCAAACGGAATTTTTGAAAGATTTCATGTCGATAGAGAGCAACCAGGTATGTCTTCGAATAATAAATTTCAATTTTGAGCCTGAAAATCAGCTAATCTAATATATTCGCTGCTGACACAATTTCACCAAACCATTTTTATCCCTCCGCAATGAGAAGTGTCTATATCTGAATAATCTTTAAGTGACATGTTTTGAAGGTTAGCAAAGACTAATAAGTATATTTATAAATCAGTGTGGGCAATACTAAATTCCGTTTATTTTTATATACTTGAATTTTCACCTGGCCTGCACCCAGTCTTCATTAGATATCTCTTTCTGGAAATATACAATACAAGAGCACTACAGACTTTTCCAATAACATTTTAAATAAATTTTACTGGAAGTTCTGAACTATGCGTCTCCATTCATGAGACAAGTCATTCGAAATTTGAAAAATTAGCGATTCTTCGGCAAAAAATTCAAAGATTTTTTAAACTCATTTTACTGTCCTAAATTTCGAATTATGGTCACAAATTTTCATTCAAAAAAGACTTTGTTCAAAAAATAGATTTTGTTTCACTTTCTTCAAATGTTGTCATAAAACAAGTAAGGTTAGGCAAAACTTTGATCCAAAAATGATAACATTAACAAAATGGCGGAGAGAGTGAAGGATAGGTGATGTTGCCATGACATTAGCAGCCTCGTATACGACACATTCCACATTTCAAGTGATTACAGGCCACATATAATTTTTGCAAATAACATCACTTACAATTTAAGTAAAAGCAGTTAGAATCATTCAAAAGTAAACACAAAAAATTATTATTCATGATTGTATCTGTTAGATGTTCAACTTTGATGAGAACCAAATGACAATGGACATTCATCAGAGGTTCCAACGCAAATGTTTAAACAATGGTTCAATTAGAGGAGACTTTGGGGATGACAATCGAAAGAGGAAAGTAAACTCATTTCCGAATTATAAAACGATGATGAGAAGTGGGTGGGATGGATTACGAAAAAATGGGTGACAGAATAAAAGATGCATCAAGACCCAACAAGCGAAAGAATAAGCATGCAAGAATTGGAGGAGTATATGAGATTGCTTGGAGAGTAGTTTCAAGATCGTGAAGTTAACCAATATAACGAAGAAAAATGAAGATGAAGATGAGAACGAGAATGAAGATAACAACTGCGCCGAGATGTTGCTAACAATGAAGATGAATATTACAATGAATATGTCATCAAGAATGAAAGTAACAATTGCGTTTAAATTGAGGCTGACATTGAAGAGAAAAATGATGCGATGAATATGACATTGAGGAAGATAATGAAGCTGAATATTACGATGAATATGTCATTGAGAAGGAAAGTGACAACTGGGTCGAGTTTCTGGATGACAATGAAGATGAACAATGAGATTGACGTTAACAATGAAGCTAATAACTGCGTCGAATCTGTGGACGACAATGAAGATGAATATTACGAGGAGTATGAGATTGACATTGAAGATGACAACTGCGTTGAATACGTGGCCAGCAATGAGGATGCATATGTTATGATGAACATGTCATTGAGAATGAAAGTGACAATTGCGTCGAAAATGAAGCTGACAATGAAGAAAACTAATATCACTATGAATATGGCATTGAGCAAGATGATGAAAACTGCGTCGAGTATTTTGATAACAATGAGGATGAAAATCACGATGAATATGAGGTTGACATTGAAGATGACAATTACTTTCAGTAGTGGATGCCAATGAACATGATTATTACGATGAATATTGCATTGGCAAGGAAGATGACAATTGCATCGAATATCAGGATATGTCAACAAGACGGCCGCTGCAGCGATATTGCTGCCGTATTTCGTCCTTGTATGGCTACAACTACAATTTTGAATATCAGAGGTATCTACCTTAACCATGAAAAAGTGTCATTGTACGTGTGAGAAGAAAAGGACCTTCACACCTACAAACGGAACATTTTGTTGCCTTTTCGAGACCAGTGTAGCATAAGTAAGTTTAATACTAGATCTTGGAGTTGTTGCAGAAAATGAAGATAAAGACGAATTTGCTGGAAGTTTATCAGGTGAAATAATTTCTTTTTTGCAACTTTTTTCATTTCTTCCTTTCCTCTAATTCATTTCCTATTCTATTTATGCATTATTCGTTCATTCCTGTATTTATTTGTTGCTTTGTCTTATTTTTGTTCCAGCTTATTTTTGTTTCATCTTCCTAGAATACCTCAATTTATCTGGAAGGCAGATGGAATGAGAGGAATATTTGTGAAAATACCATTAAAATACCTTTGGGCGATAGAGTTCGTCAGGCTTCAGCTGCCATCATGCAATAAATTATTACATAATGATGACGAAATGGCTGCCAGAAGATGAAGAAAATAAAATTCCAAAAAATGCTTTTCACACTGTTGGTGTATGAGGTAGGTATTCGAAGTCATTTGACAAGAACTGACAGGTGCTGACAAGTATCATCTTATAGCAATGTTGCAATTGTATCTATACTAGCTTTGCTTTTTGCAAGGTAGTAGACTTATAGACAAGGTTTGTAAATGAAGTCTTGAGATATGTGAATTATTTTGAACCAATGGTTGAATTTTGAATCATTTTTGCTCAAGGCATGGTACTCAATGAAGAAACACAGGAAGCACTTGTTGTTCAAGACAAAGGAAAAGTAGGTATTCTACTGTAATATTATTAAACATATCCCAGTTTTCTTTGACATAATTTGGTTTCATATCTGAAATGACATTTATTTCTTGAACTGCCATAGCTTAAACCTACATATATTGTAGACAAATTTAATTACACTTTTGTTATGTCAGATGAAGAAATGGAAGTTTCCAGGTGGCTTTGCTGAACCACATGAAGATATCCGTAAGCATGAATCTTTCTTTATAATTGTCTTCTGTAAGATTGCACACAAAACCTCTCACCACTTTCAAAGTGGCAATCATACTCTCCAAATTTTTCCAGCACTTACTCTCCATTCTGGCTTTCACCCCTGTCAGAATCTTTATTTAGGAGGATGACAGTAATTGGTAGATGTAGATCTTGACTTATATCATGTAAAATATAAATATCTGATAACAATTTCTTCCAAGATTTTGCATATGACGTGTATATTTCTAATATTTTTATATATGTTGCCATAAAAGCCCCTCTTTTTGTTATGTTCCCTTCTCTAATAAGCTTTTCTTTTGAGTTGAGATTTTGAGTCAAGCCCCCCTCTCTATTAAGCCTCCCTCCCAGGGCTAAAAAGAGCTGTTTTGGTATTATTGCAGTTATCTTTGCTTTAGGTGATACTGCGATAAGAGAAATTAAGGAAGAAACTGGCATTGAAGCTGGTGAGTCTGAGTGGTTGACTTTGATTCCATTTACTATAACTTCTTCCTTATGTTCCAGCTGTAATATCTCTCTGTTCTCCAATCCTTTCTATTTTCGCTGTGTCATCAGGAGCAAATGCTGCTTGCTTTTGAAGCAGTGCTATTCTCCTTTTATGTAATTTGTTAATGAAAGAGTTGCAATAAGAAATAAACACACAGTTCAGTTCAATGTCTGCCTTATTTCATAGCCAATCAATTATGACAATTAAAAGTCAATGTTGTGATTTACTATTCTGATAAATAACCTCATAAATTGAGTTGCCTTATAAAATATTTGCCTAGGATATCTATGATTATCTATATATGTAATTAAATAAATTTAAAGTTAAATTTACGAAGCAGTTTGTGAGCTGCATTTCATTGTCTCCTGAGTTCCATCATAGATTTAATTTAGAAAAAGGCATTTTTTTGTTTGCTTCATCTTTGGCTTTCTTTTGAATGACCAGGTTCTCGAGCTTCTTCTTTCTGATCGATTTGCATTCATTGCAGTTGGAGTCGTATCTCTTCACGTCACTGTTGCTTTGATGAGCTTCGCATAACTTGACTCTTTTGGCCAATGGCGGAATGCCAATTGCAATTTGTTGTGTGGTGGCATTTATTTGAGCTTGTTCCTCCTTTCCACTTCTTTTTCTTTTTCTAGAGTCTTGTAGGGAAACTTTAGATACGATTTTTATCGCTTGGTTGGTCGCTGGAATGACACTGCTTGGCATTCCTTCCTTGTTTATGCTTGCCACGCTTTCATTGTGTTCTTTCGTAACCACAGGCCTTGCTGTTCTACAAGTATTACTGCTGAATTTTGGCCTGGCTGATTGTGAGATAATGGCTGGAACAGCTCTTTTGGTCGATGTAGCAGCAGTTTTAAATCGCTTATTATTTGCTTGATCAGCCATCCTTAATTTACTGACATAGCAACGGATAAAGCCAGTGCCAAATGTCACATCTTGTGACATTCTTTTGGTTGTTCCAAAGTATCCTGTGTCTACTGCAACCTTTTTTGCATCGTTAGCATTGTCCTGCACCAAGCCCTGTCTTTTTGGAATTGGAATTAATGATGCAGTCTCCTTTGTCTTTGCAGCAGCATTTCCTTGCAATTGATGGCTCCTAATTTAGTTGGCTTTGGAGGGCTGGCTTTCTAAACGTAAGTGTTGCGTTGTCATTCTCAGCTTTCCGTTGTTTTCCAAATTGAATTTCAAGATCCTTATCCCTTCTGTATTCTGAAACTGGGATTTTGCTTTTTGCTTCATTTTTCTTTTTTGACAAATAGATTTCCATGATCTTTTTTGTGTTGGTATTGAACTCTTCTGCCACTCTTTTCCTTTGCATTTCTTCTTCTTGATCGGGCGATAACTTAATTCTTTTTGCTTCTGCTCGATGCTGTTGATAAGCAACTCTTTTCTTCAAGCTGCCTTGCCTATATTCTTTGTACACCAAAGAAATTGATCTTTTCATCGACTGTGGTGCCTTGTGATTCATTGTCAACCTTTGATAATCTTCTGGCATCTCAGCTTCAGGTTCAACTAATTGCTTAGCTTCTTCGACTTTTGCATTCTCAATACTTGTCATTTGTTTTGATGACTGGCATTGAGAATCGCTTCTTTTTCTCGACAAGTATTCAGCAAGAGTTATTTTTCTCACCTGTGCTGAATGCACATTAGCATTGCCAGACGAAGAACATGTATCTTCTTTGTTTTCTGCCATAGAAGATAGCTTTGTTGGCGGACACCTCTTCTTTTCTGGTTTCTTTGATTTCTTTTCTTTTCGCTTGTTGTTGTTTTTCTGCAGACATGCAAGGCTGTCTTCTGAATCATTTAAGTATTCTTCCTCAAATTTTAGGCTTTCCATTCTGAATAGGTGAGATGTTCTGTCGTAGCATGCTTGTGCTTCCTTGTATGTTCTTGTTTTGCAGGAAGCAATTACCTCGGTCAGATCATCTCTTATCTCCAGTAGTTTTTAGAGCATGTTCTCGTATTAAAATACGAGTTTCTATGGAATATTTTGATGTCTTCTGCCAGTCTTTCGACATCATCTTGTGACTAAAATAGATAATTTGTATTGCTTTGATACTGAACATAGCCCTAGATACTTTCACATCATTCGCCTTCTTGTTAACATGCATTAAAAATAGTGAAGAAATGCCTACCATCAATGTTATTCCATAAAAGAACCTGTCCCAAGTTTTCATGATCCTTTTGACATATGCTGCCAGGTCAGAATCTTGTTCCGGACACTCATATGGTAGCTTGCAATCTATAAATGGGAAATAGTTGTACATAAGATCTACAGGTTGTTTAATGTCAAACCAGATGACAGATTTGTAATTATAGATTATTTTTATTGTGCATTGGAATTAACTTGAGTTCATCATCTTACCATTGAATAAAGTCTGCATGGTGCTCTAAGATCTCATTACATGATCTTTGATCTGTTTTAGAGTAAGAGTTATATCAAGCACTTAAACTGGATGCAAGAGAAATAAAAGGAACTATAAAAGTAACTGGAGCCATGAAAATATGAAATATAATGTACCTTATTGAATGCAAACTTTCGATAAGTAGGCATTTGCATTTTCTTCATGTTGCCCTGCTGATCATCTCTGACTTCTGTCAGATCAGCCAATCTACTATAGAGGCAATCTAGAGAAACAATGCTTATGTATATATTTATTTCTGTTCAACTGATGCAAGTGTAGAACTAGCTTCTGCAATAAGCACGTTTACTTGTTAAGCTGAGTGACGTGTTATATAGAGTTATATGTTACCTATATTAAGCAATAAGCTGTTAAACATTCTCCAAATCTTATTGCCATTAGTTCGTTCCAGATAGTAAAGCTAATAATCAAAGTTAAAAATGAATATTAGTGATAATAATGACTCATAATAACACGATAATGATCAATTCGTTAAGTTAAATGAAAAGTACTATAATTTAGGCTTAATGATTACAAATGATTGCAAATAAGTCAAATTGATTTTGTTAATCTGGGTGTTACGCTAGCTTGCCTAAGCACTTTGGGATAGCGCAGAACCTAGTGATGTGTCTTAGCAACAATAGCTAATTAATAATGGCGCATATCGTTTTCCATATTTTTATGAAATTATTTCTACCAATAAATACTTCTACATATTAAAGTTCTGGTTTGTGTTTGGTCAGTACGCTACTTAACAATATAAATACAAGCTATTTCGTTATTTCTGTGCAAGTTTTAAGAAACGTTTCCGTGTTTTAGCAAAAAGCAATCTCTTTTTTTCTTATAAGACTTTAAAGTTACCGAAAAACGTGAAATTCTTCGCAGCAAAGGTTGAAGGTGGGTCGGTATTTTCCAACAAGTTAACGGAGAACAATATGCTCCAGTTTTTGGTCATTCATTTCGTACAAATGTTCATGTGCAGAGAAATGTTCTTTAAAATTTGTGCCAATGTTTGTTAATCAATTGATTAGTCCTACCTTCTCCTCGGCATAATATTGTGATGGTTTTTCAAGCGAAGCTTTGAATTTAGCGATCGATTTTCGAATGCTGTATTCCATCTTCAAATTTCGACTTTTGATGCTCAATTTATCCCAAATAAATGGAAAAATTTATTGTTTAGCGATTGAAATTGAATAGGGTCTCTCCTGTGTGCACTTTGGAAATTGCGAAATTGCAACTGAATTTGTGATGGTTGTTTATCTTATATATCTATAGCAACATTATTATTTATTTGACGTCATAAACAATGAAATGCTGGTATGGTTTATGGCCACACTGCGACAACCGCTGCTTAAATTCACAACACCAATCATGCCTTGCGAGATTTTTACTGAATTTTTTTATACAATTTTGCCTACGTTATTTTTTGGAGAAAACCTAAGAACCAAAGTTTACTTTTTTTATATTCTTTATCATTAAGCATTATATAGTTGATGAATACTTTTAAATAACTGTTTGCTTTCGTAGAATTCAAAGCATTGTTGACATTTCGACAGCAACATGGTGTGGCTTTTAACATGTCCGATCTGTACTTCATATGTCGCCTTCAACCTTTGACATTTGACATCAAGATATGCGAAACTGAGATTGCCAAATGCGCATGATTACCACTTGATTATCTGGCTCCAATCCAAAGACTCAACACCGTTTACAAGGCGTGTCGCTGCGCTGGCTTTATCAGGTTTGAAAAATGGCTATTGTAAGAGCGAATGACTAGTTGGATTCCACCTTATGATAAAACATTCAATATTTTTCATAGACCTTTAAAACCTTAATCTTCTCTTATTCATCACATATGGATCTTGCGTATGTGTTAGCGTGTTCACTGACCCATATATATGAAATAGTTACTCTAGAATTGAGACCAATTCTATTACTCATGCTATGCAATGTTGTCTTTTTATGCACTCTACGAGTTGTGGCCGAAGGACAGGGATATTAAAAACTTAAAGGACTTTTCATTTGGTACTCGTGCTGCATCAGAAGCAGGCAGTCAACATCAGAATATCGATGCGCAAATATAATGGTCTTGGAGAATGACTTGTATATTTCTAATATTTTTATATATGCTGCCATAAAAGCCCCACTTTTTGTTACGTTCCCATCTCTAATAAGCTTCTTTTTTGAGTTGAGATTTTGAATCAGGCCCCCCTCTCTGTTGAGCCTCCCTCCCAGGGCTAAAAAGAGCTGTTTCTGTATTATTGTAGTTATCTTTACTTCAGGTGATACTGTGATAAGAGAAATTAAGGAAGAAACTGGCATTGAAGCTGGTGAGTCTGAGTGGTTGACTTTGATTCCATTTACTATAACTTCTTCCTTATGTTCCAGCTGTAATATCTCTCTGTTCTCCAATCCTTTCTATTTTCGCTGTGTCATTAGGAGCAAATGCTGCTTGCTTTTAAAGCAGTGCTATTCTCCTTTTATGTAATTTGGTGATGAAAGAGTTGCAATAAGAAATAAACACACAGTTCAGTTCAATGTCTGCCTTATTTTCATAGCAAATCAACTATTACAATTATAAGTCAATATTGTGATTTACTATTCTGATAAATAACCTCATAAATTGAGTTGCCTTATAAAATATTTGCCATTCATAATAAATACATTACTTTAAAACCTAGGATTATCTATATATGTAATTAAATAAATTTAAAGTTAAATTTAAGAAGCAGTTTGTGAGCTGCATTTCATTGTCTCCTGAGTTCCATCATAGATTTAATTTAGAAAAATGCATCTTTTTGTTTGCTTCATCTTTGGCTTTCTTTTCAATGACCAGGTTCTCGAGCTTCTTCTTTCTGATCGATTTGCATTCATTGCAGTTGGAGTCGTATCTCTTCACGTCACTGTTGCTTTGATGAGCTTCGCATAACTTGACTCTTTTGGCCAATGGCGGAATGCCAATTGCAATTTGTTTTGTTGTGGTGGAACTTATTTGAGCTTGTTCCTCCTTTCCACTTCTTTTTCTTTTTTTAGAATCCTGTAGGGAAACTTTAGATACGGTTTTCATAGCTTGGCTGGTCGCTGGAATGACACTGTTTGGCATTCTTTCCTTGTTTATGCTTGCCCTTTCATTTTGCTCTTTCGTACCACAGGCCTTGCTGTTCTACAAGTATTACTGCTGAATTTTGGCCTGGCTGAATGTGAGATAATGGCTGGAACAGCTCTTTTGGTCGATGTAGCAGCAGTTTTAAATCGCTTATTATTTGCTTGATCAGCCATCCTTAATTTACTGACATAGCAACGGATAAAGCCAGTGCCAAATGTCACATCTTGTGACATTCTTTTGGTTGTTCCAAAGTATCCTGTGTCTACTGCAACCTTTTTTGCATCGTTAGCATTGTCCTGCACCAAGCCCTGTCTTTTTGGAATTGGAATTAATGATGCAGTCTCCTTTGTCTTTGCAGCAGCATTTCTCTTGCAATTGATGGCTCCCTAATTTAGTTGGCTTTGGAGGGGCTGGCTTTCTAAACGTAAGTGTTGCGTTGTCATTCTCAGCTTTCCGTTGTTTTCCAAATTGAATTTCAAGATCCTTATCCCTTCTGTATTCTGAAACTGGGATTTTGCTTTTTGCTTCATTTTTCTTTTTTGACAAATAGATTTCCATGATCTTTTTTGTGTTGGTATTGAACTCTTCTGCCACTCTTTTCCTTTGCATTTCTTCTTCTTGATCGGGCGATAACTTAATTCTTTTTGCTTCTGCTCGATGCTGTTGATAAGCAACTCTTTTCTTCAAGCTGCCTTGCCTATATTCTTTGTACACCAAAGAAATTGATCTTTTCATCGACTGTGGTGCCTTGTGATTCATTGTCAACCTTTGATAATCTTCTGGCATCTCAGCTTCAGGTTCAACTAATTGCTTAGCTTCTTCGACTTTTGCATTCTCAATACTTGTCATTTGTTTTGATGACTGGCATTGAGAATCGCTTCTTTTTCTCGACAAGTATTCAGCAAGAGTTATTTTTCTCACCTGTGCTGAATGCACATTAGCATTGCCAGACGAAGAACATGTATCTTCTTTGTTTTCTGCCATAGAAGATAGCTTTGTTGGCGGACACCTCTTCTTTTCTGGTTTCTTTGATTTCTTTTCTTTTCGCTTGTTGTTGTTTTTCTGCAGACATGCAAGGCTGTCTTCTGAATCATTTAAGTATTCTTCCTCAAATTTTAGGCTTTCCATTCTGAATAGGTGAGATGTTCTGTCGTAGCATGCTTGTGCTTCCTTGTATGTTCTTGTTTTGCAGGAAGCAATTACCTCGGTCAGATCATCTCTTATCTCCAGTAGTTTTTTAGAGCATGTTCTCGTATTAAAATACGAGTTTCTATGGAATATTTTGATGTCTTCTGCCAGTCTTTCGACATCATCTTGTGACTAAAATAGATAATTTGTATTGCTTTGATACTGAACATAGCCCTAGATACTTTCACATCATTCGCCTTCTTGTTAACATGCATTAAAAATAGTGAAGAAATGCCTACCATCAATGTTATTCCATAAAAGAACCTGTCCCAAGTTTTCATGATCCTTTTGACATATGCTGCCAGGTCCAGAATCTTGTTCCGGACACTCATATGGTAGCTTGCAATCTATAAATGGGAAATAGTTGTACATAAGATCTACAGGTTGTTAAATGTCTAAACCAGATGACAGATTTGTAATTATAGATTATTTTTATTGTGCATTGGAATTAACTTGAGTTCATCATCTTACCATTGAATAAAGGTCTGCATGGTGCTCTAAGATCTCATTGACATGATCTTTGATCTGTTTTAGAGTAAGAGTTATATCAAGCACTTAAACTGAATGCAAAGAGAATTAAAAGGAACTATAAAAGTCAACTGGAGCCATGAAAATATGAAATATAATGTACCTTATTGAATGCAAACTTTCGATAAGTAGGCATTTGCATTTTCTTCATGTTGCCCTGCTGATCATCTCTGACTTCTGTCAGATCAGCCAACCTACTATAGAGGCAATCTAGAGAAACAATGTTTATGTATATATTTATTTCTGTTCAACTGATGCAAGTGTAGAACTAGCTTCTGCAATAAGCACGTTTACTTGTTAAGCTGAGTGACGTGTTATAAAGTTATATGTTACCTATATTAAGCAATAAGCTGTTAAACATTCTCCAAATCTTATTGCCATTAGTTCGTTCCAGATAGTAAAGCTAATAATAAAAGTTAAAATGAATATTAGTGATAATAATGACTCAAAATAACATGATATATGATCAATTTCGTTAAGTTAAATGAAAAGTACTATAATTTAGGCTTAATGATTTACAAAATGAATTGCATGCAAATAAGTCAAATTGATTTTGTTAATCTGGGTGTTACGCTAGCTTGCTAAGCACTTTGGGATAGGCGCCAGACCTAGTGATTGGTCTTAGACAACAATAGCTAATTAATAATGGCGCATATCGTTTTTCCATATTTTTATGAAATTATTTCTACCAATAAATACTTCTACATATTAAAGTTCTGGTTTGTGTTTGGTCAGTACGCTACTTAACAATATAAATTACATAGCTATTTCGTTATTTCTGTGCAAGTTTAAGAAACGTTTCCGTGTTTTAGGCAAAAAGCAATCTCTTTTTTTCTTATAAGACTTTAAAGTTACCGAAAAACGTGAAATTCTTCGCCACAAAGGTTGAAGGTGGGTCGGTATTTCCAACAAGTTAACGGAGGAACAATATGCTCCAGTTTTTTGGTCATTCATTTCGTACCAAATGTTCATTGTGCAGAGAAATGTTCTTTAAAATTTGTGCCAATGTTTGTTAATCAATTGATTAGTCCTACCTTCTCCTCGGCATAATATTGTGATGGTTTTTCAAGCGAAGCTTTGAGTTTAGCGATCGATTTTCGAATGCTGTATTCCATTTTCAAATTTCGACTTTTGATGCTCAATTTATCCCAAATAAATGGAAAAATTTATTGTTTAGCGATTGAAATTGAATAGGGTCTCTCCTGTGTGCACTTTGGAAATTGCGAAATTGCAACTGAATTTGTGATGGTTGTTTATCTTATATATCTATAGCAACATTATTATTTATTTGACGTCATAAACAATGAAATGCTGGTATGGTTTATGGCCACACTGCGACAACCGCTGCTTAAATTCACAACACCAATCATTCCACTGTTGCCGCTACGATGGCTGCTTTCGTACCTGCTGGGAAAAAATTTTGATTTAGTATTCAGACATCGCGCCACAAGTTTGTTAGAGATATTGGAGATATTTATATAAAAACGTGAATGATGTATATAGAAACGTAAACGTAATAATGTTATAGGTATGGACACTCGGGTTTTTTGCTCGGCTGAAATCCTCTGCCACGGTATCATTGCCGTTTTACTGCATCTTTTTTTGCCCAATATTTCGCAACAGTTGTTTTCTTAGCTATTTGTGTACCATAAATCCTCGAATTAGCCCTCTGGGGGCTTATTTATTTGTGACATTTTCAGAGGGGGGCGTATTGGAGGGGGGGGGGGGGCTTATGAATCTATCTGAAATATGGCACAAAATTTGATGTTGTTACTGGGAAAAGACACGGGAAATGGTTTAGTTGTTCCAGCGAAGTATTTTGCATGTTTTGCATACACAGATAATCAGAAGAATGCTCAGATATTGGTGAAAAACTGCTAGAAGAATATTAGTTGTACGCAAATATCAGCATGTTATGGGTGGGGGCTTATTCGAGGGGGGGGGGCCAATTGGAGGATTTACGGTATAGATGTACATCGTCCGGGTAAGACGAGGAAGAAGTTGGACTTTGAGCAACTTTAGACGCCACTTTTCATCAGCTGGTGCGTAACTTTTGCTCACTAAGTTTAGTTTTTTGAGTATTTTTAATCTGGATATACTAAATTTCTTATATTATTTCCCATCCTTGTTTTATTTTTTTATGAAGCAGTTTCTTTTCAAGAGTCGTGTGGTGTGTGCCCCAAAATTAATTTGAAATCGGTTCAAATGATGCTTCATTTGAAAACTATCATTGAATACTGTCCACAAGAGTGGGAGAGATAGAGAGAATAACGTGCAGTGCAGGTACAAAATTCATTCACCATGCCACCAGGAGGATTCCTGCGGAGGTGAACAAGAAGTTATTTTAGTTTTGCGTTTGTGCTTTGACGACTTTATGCATTTGTGAGCAAAGATGGAGCAGCTAGAAAAGGATGGATGGTAATTGTTTTTATTCAATGATTATTATTCGTTCAACATGTGCTTTACCTAGTCCCTAGTTTGATTGGCCTATTAATTATTTGCAAGTACTAATGGTAGATATCATTAAGGTTGTCAGATGGCAGGCTGAGCTAAGCTCACGAGGGTGAATTTAATAGGCCTTGGGAAAGGTTTTAAAGAGAAGCAAAAACTATGAATTATGAGTTGTTTCTGCGCTGATATAAACGCCGATTAATTGCTTTTAGGAAGTTTTGTTTGTATTAGTATATAACCAATATATAGTTGTATCTTGTATTTCTATTGCCCCTTTTATCCTCCAAGTGAAAGGGTACTGCCGACTTATAATTTTCTGAAGGGGGCCTCATTAAAATCAATTTCACCCTGACAAATAAATTTAAATAAATTTTACTGCGTACATTACCAATCATATATGATCCATTAAAAACAAAGCATTTAAATGAAACAGAAAATAATATATACCCAATATTATCACATTAGCTGTTCGATTTGTGATTTTTTAATGAACTTAAGTCATTAATTTGCATCTCCTAATCCTTGTTTGGTGGAATTGAACTTCCCAAATTGGGCTACCTAGAGGAATAGTCAAGTCCCCAAGCCCCCATGTGGTCTGCATCTATGAATCCATGTGTAAGTGCCATGTGATATGATGTGACACAAAATCTAATATACATGGAATTAACCTATTCTTTGTATCTCATATACCTACCTTAACTAAACCAAATAACATATTGAAACTTTGTATAATCTCATCTTTACCATGATATCTTTGTGATTCATATTTGCAGGTTTCTTTCTGAAAAAGGATTTAATTATTGCAAGAATATTTGCTCCAGTGACAAACCATCTAAGAACGAAATCATCCGTAATGCATTGCATGTAAGTAACTAATGCATGTAAGTTGTCTGCCCTATTTGATTCATGTTGTGAGTGAGAGAATTATACAGGTACCATCTCAATAGCTTGTTTTTTTCTTTATTTCCAAGACTGATCTAAGAGAGATTGGAAAACAAGTTTTACCAGCTGATATCAACAAAGGGAAGATAACAGAAGTAAGGCTCAAGAAATTCCCTTTTAATTTGTAAAATTATGCAGAAATTCAGGAGTACAACTTCTTAACTGTTTTAGGTACATGCTTTGTTCATGACAGCAACATTTATAGGAAACATTAGGCTAAAATTTGCACAAAAATAAGAAAAACATCAGAAACATAACAAGCTGAGATTCAACAGAACTCAAGAAATGAAAGCAACAATTGAAAAACAACAAATTTGCAGCAGGACAACAGAATACAATAAAAGTTAAAGGTGCAGCATCTAATGCATAGGCCTGAATTACTTTATTAAGTAATTCTTATGCCCAGACACAGCTGTGCACACAAATTAAGGATTACTTGAGGCTAAAGGTTTATGAAAAATTAAGAACTTCTAAGCTGAAACTGTAACCAACTGTTTTTATAAAAAATGCATAAAATGTATGGAGACTTTAATAACATATCAAGCATAGTATTTATGATATATTTTTTGGTTTTTCCAGATCAATGGCCCCATTGTTCTTCAGATTCAAAGAATCAGAAATATCTCAGCTCCGAATGCCAAAGAAGACTCCACAGTTGCCCCTCGAATGCTAAGATTCCTTTTGTCTGATAGTGTCATTAACTGCACTGCCATTGAAATCGAACCAATACAAGCATTAAGGTAGATGTTGGATTTGTTTTCTATTGTTTTATCAAACTGTTGCTTGGATATCTTAGTAGCTCAATCACTTTGATGCTGATGTTCTCATATGAGACATCTGTGAAAGCCATTAACATCTAGGTCTTGTTTTTTTAGTCAGAAGGATGGCTGATAATGATTTTGTAAATATCATACTTTGCTTTATTCTGTTTAGTTTGTCTACACATCCTGGCACAAAGATATGTCTGAATGGGAAAATTACTTTGGAGCATGGTTTTCTACTTCTCAGTCAAAGCAGTATCAAAGTTCTAGGAGGAGAGGTGCCCCATCTTGTATCAAAGTGGGAGATATCTCAGGTTAGAATGCATCCCTTGATGTTTTGCATCAACCAATGCTCTTGAGCAACTTGCAAGGACAATAGATGAGTCATCATTATTTATTAATTATCATTCATTTTTCAAATTATTTGGTACAATCGCTGGTTGTACCAGATGTCCTCCCAGATGTCTTCCGCCCTGGCAAGAATTAATGACCCGTCCCTTACTGTGCTTGGAGACAAAAGGATTATACTACAGACACCAATGTTTGTTTATCGAAGCTCTAGGAGGAGAGCTGCACCATTTTATATCGAATTCAGTGCATTCTTGAATGAGTGCACAATCTTGCTTTGTCGTTTTTTACCATCACAGATACGCCTGTTCTTAGTATAGATTCCCATAGATCCGTCTTGTAGAGTTTGTGATCATGCATTTTATCACACCAGCTATTCAGTGTCACAAGTTATTGTGTATTTGCCTTTGTGTTGCCTTATTGTTGAAATTTGTATCATTGTCTAATTCTTGATTGCAGAATGTCAGCAAAATCCAACGCAAAGTACTCATGGCCGAAGGTGGTCCTCCATTATTTGTACCATTTGATGAAAACTCATTTGCCAACAAGAGACCCCAGTCAACAGGTGGAGTAATCAAGATTAAAGGTTTGTGGAGCTATTTTCTCATTTTAATTATGACAACAGGTCTCAATCGTTGCTTGTTGAGTAGTTATCTTGTTTTGCTTGTCAACATTGACAGCGTGCTACAGTGGTTTGTTAAGTGGTGGTTCGTAAAATGGTTTGTAAAATCGGGTCCAAGCGATGGCGAAGTCAAGAGTGTTTTTATGCCGATTCAGCAGTGTCTACTTTCAAATACATTTTTCTTGTTGCATTATGACTTCTCTGGCTACATTTAAAAATGCAAAGGATGTGTCTCCATATGTTTATTGTAATCAGTTGCAGAATGGCTCAGAATGGTTGAGTTTGAAAGTTTTTATGGAAACTTTGCAAGTTTATGGCGTAGTTTTTCTCTCTTGAGTACAACGAATTGAGTAAATTTTTGATGAACATATGAAATGTGAGAAACAATGACTATAGTAAAGACACCATACTTTCCTCTGTTTAGAAACAAAATCTAAACTTAGCCAAAAGGCAAAGCCCCCAGGCTTCCAGCACGAGAAGCAGATTAAATCGTCAGAAGAAAAGAAAATTTGGAAAAGCGAAGGTTTGTAGACATTTTAGTTGTTGTTGATGTAACTGAACATCAATAAGTTGACTAACTAATTTTTAACAAGACAAATTTCACAATTGCACAATTTTCTAACTCTCTTGATTTAGATCTAAACTCTGGTTCACTCGAATCAAATTTTTGTTTCACCCACTCGTTTGAAGTGTCGAGGTTCAGCTGCACACGATGTTCGTTACTTGTTGTCGATCATTTTTATGGATATCGCGATATGATTGAATATAAAATGAATCGCTGAACAATAGTGATGTTGAAATAGTTTGGAGATGTCAAATGAATGTATACAACATATGGTATATTATAAATCAATGTTATGTCATTTCTATAGAGAAAAACCCAAAGAAGAAACGCGAGAACGAAAAATTTTTGCGCGATAGAATGAATAATGAAGATAAAATGAAGAAAGAAGATAAAACGAAGAATGAAGATAAAATGAAGAATGAAGACAAAATGAAGAATGAAGATAAAATGAAGAGCGAAGATAAAGTGAAAAATGAAGATAAAATTAAGAATGAAGATAAAATAAAGAATGGAGATAAAATGAAGGATGAAGGTAAAATGAGGAATGAAGATAAAATGAGGAATGAAGAAAAAGTTACCCCTGCACCTAAAAGAACCCAAAGCAGGCGGGATAAAGAAAAACCTGGTGGAAGTGAAGGCAAGCAATTGCGTCCCAAAGAACAACAAAAACAACAGCAACAACAACAACAACAACAAGCTCATGACTTTGGGAAACGAGATCTACCTCCCCGAATGGAAAGACTCAGGCACGGTCAAAGAGGGGAGGGAGTGACAACGAAAGGTACAAAGCCCGACCAAAGACCGAATAGTGATAAAGGTGCAAAGGAATGTAGCCACAAGGAGTCGAATCAGAGTGGACGCGCTGTTGAAGGTGGAAAGAAAGAAGATGAGAAAGAGAATAAAAGAAAGAAAACCGAACGACATGTTGATAAAGATATAGACAATGTAATTGAATTGCTTGACAGGCGGATGAGGCTAGACGAGCAGAAGGACATGGGAAATGCAAGAAGCGACCAGAGGCGACCACAGAGATCCAATTACGGCAATGATCGGAGGAACGCTGGTCGCAATCAAAGGAGTTTGTACGACCAAGGCAGCAGAGATTACCAAGATGACCAGCGCAATTATGATAGAAAAGGCCGAGGATATCCAGATATGATGGCGTATGATGAAGCAAGGGAAAAGAATCATCAGAAGGCTGGAAATCAAGAACGAACGAAGGAAAAGTTTGGACGGGTGAAGCGAGAAGGAAAAGGACATGAAAAGAAAATCATGGAAAGAGAAAGACGGAGTGGGAAGGAAGATGAAAGTATAGCTGAAAGACGTAACAATGAACGCATAGATGGACAGTTTGGGAAGCAGAGAGGTAGACCAGATTCACAGAGAAACAAACAGGATGGTGGTGGTCAAGTAAACAATCAAGCGAATATGAATAACGATAAGGTAGGAAAGCTTGGAAAGAGGTTTTTCATAGGATTCAATATTTGCAAGAAATTAGACTATACTATATTAAGCAAATCTATACCTTACAATGCAGGTCAATAGCACTATGCTTTCTATACTCTCTACTCTATACTGTACTATGCCATGCTATGCTACAGTGTGTTATACTATACTATACTATACTATACTATACTAGACTATGCTAGACTATGCTATATTACACCATGCTCTACTACCATACTATGCTATGCTATGCTATACTATGTTCTACTCTACTCTGCTATACTGTACTATGCTATGTTATACTATGCTATATTATACTGTATTGCGATTGTATATAGTGTTGTAGGCTAAATTAGACATAATATAATATAATTGATATTTCATACTGTATATCTATAGCGATTGAGTTGGTTTCCGTGATGTTTTAGTAATTGTTATTTCTTTCCACAGGTCGCGCAATTTATTTCGGAAGTAGCAACTGCCAATTCAGGATTCATACCACCATCGGTAAGATTAATGCTATTCCAATGACCTGCAGGTTATCTCAGTAATATTTCAGCCTTGTTCTATATAGTCACAAAGTGTTGCAGGTTGCCGCTGGGTGTTGCAGAATGTCTCCATGCATGAAAATACAGTCTACTCTTGATAGTGGAACCCCGGATTAGTGGGTAGAACCAATTTCCCCGGTCCCTTGGATTTGCATTAACAAACCTAAAATTCGGATAAGTGGAATCATTTTTTTCGGTCCCGTGCAGGTTCCACTTATTGAGAGTAGACTGTATGGTTTCCATTTGTCGCAGAGTGTCGCCAAAGTCTGCGACATCCTGCAACACTCTGCGACTATATGGAAACCAGGCTTTAGGAAGACAAGTACTTGTATCTGTTTATGAAGACTTTGATAAAGCAAGAATAAGCGTTCTCATTTGGGCATTTTGCTGCTTTTTATTTGATGCCATTGGATTTGTTTCTTAATTAGGCCAGCCAATCAGGCGGATTGGTAATTGAAAGCTCAACAGATGTGGCCTTCAAACAGACATCAATGCAAAAGCCGATCAACCAACAGCCTTCGATGCAACAAGCTAACATGCAGCAGTATCCGCAGACCACATACAGTCACCAACAACTCGTGTCTTCGTCAAATCCGCTCATGTACATGTCCGCTTACCCAGGCGATGCCGCCTCTACCTATCACCAACAGCAGGGCGGTTTCACACAGGCATACCCACTGCCTCGGAATGCAGCAGAATACCACCAGCAACAGCAGGTAACAGGTGGACAGGCATCATACCATCATGCGACCCAGCAAATGCACCACGGTGGACTAGCTGCGACGAACGGTGTAGTGCCAGACACGGCAATGCGCCAGCATTATCATCACAGCCAGCAACAAACGCCGGCAGCCATTAATATGTACCATCAACAGCAACTTCATAATGCGGCAATGCAGCGCGGCCAACTGATGCAACAGCACCAATCTCAGCAACCAAACTTTGGATTTAGGAGCCCCGCGGCTTCAAGACCCAGGGTACGACATGATATATACAGGCCTTAGCAATGATGATGCTATTTATTGAAGAATGCCAGAATTACAGAGCAGATGGAGTGGAATCTTCATCCAGAAACAAACGAAATAAATTATGAGCGACCTTATCATTCGGTCCTTGGAACTATTTCTGAGTAAACTTTGGCCGTCTATTCAAGAATCAAATACTACCGAAGTATTTTATTTTTTTCTATCAATGTTTCTCATACCACTGCTTATTCTTGTTTTGTTTGATTGCAACTCAAGTCGACTCCACTCGTGCTTGACAAGTTGAGTTGTCATTATTTAATTGTTAGTTAATTATAACTATCTATTAGTTGTTATTGTAAGGCATAACAAGATTTTCACAGAGTGTTTCCATTTATGTTGATGAATGAAAATGTTATTTTTACACCTTCATGCATCTATGCGACGTCAGCCACTTTCTATGTAATAGTTATAGGTTAGTGGATCTATGTATGTTTGTAGGCTAACTCTTTGATGGCTGCAGTTTATTTTGAAATTTTTTGGTGCATTTAATGGATGCTGATAATTGCTGAAATTACCTTGCGAATGTCTTAAAAGAAAAATCTAAGTCAATTTTTAATATTCAGTTGATATTGGATTAAAGCATTTTGCTCTGATTATTATATCAAATATTATTCTATTATATTTATATTTTATGGTTCTTTTTTTCGATACGTGGCAAAAATTCTAATGCAGGGCAGCATAGTGGTTCGTAAGGATCTGTCATTGGTCATCGGACATCGTCACATAGAAGACTCAATATGCATGGATATGTTATTTCATTTCAATCATAAAACCTAACAAAAATGTCATAACCTACAAGCAACGAACACTTAAAGAACAAAGCACGAATATGCATGGCATTTCCTCGAATAAATGACCGGGGCGTTTATTAATTTCAGTCCTATTAGGAGGCGTCTATTCGAGGAATTACGGTAAGGTACATGTAAAAATATTATAATAATTGAAGTGCGAGATTCAAACGGAACCAAATATGTTATCATTGTATTTTTATCATTTCTAATGAATTGGAATAAATTCGCGGGTAAAGTTAAGCTTTCCCAATGGTTGTTTGCTCAGTACAATTTAGTAGCGAATATTCGATAGCAGATTTTGTTTTTTGTCTCGTCATCCGGGCACACTGCGTTAAAAGACTTAATGCAACACTCGATGTATGGCCGATGAGAAACATCATCACCCAAATCCAGAAGCATTCCTTCCGAATTATCATCTCCAATCAAATCCGATAGCTTAGCCTCGAGTTCACGTCTGACCTCGTCTTTGCATATAACGTCATCGAAAGAAAAACCCGCGAAAAATTCCGTTGCGTCGTCACCGCACACGGTGACGCGTAGAATGCCAGTATTGTCTTCAAGAAGCATGTGAAATAGGAACTGCATGCTAAACTCCGCAGAACAACTCGAGCATCTCAGTTCGAGGTCTGCCCGGCGAAATTCTTCCGATATATTTGCCAGGGCGCTTCGCTGATCGCACTTTTCGCAAGCTACGATCATGATATCTTCGGCTGATTTTGGCTCATAATACAAAACGCGAGCTCTGCAACGAAATTTGTATGGTACAATTGGATGATTGAGTATCTTGCTGATCGATGTGAAACTTATGTCATTATGCGAGGCTGAACTATTCGACTCTTGAAGTGTGCGAATGTCACTCGTTGGGTCATTCGCAGTTACGCCAGCATCGTTACGACAATCCTCTGCCAATAGACTGTTCACTTGCGACATTTCGTCTTCACGAAACGGCCAATCTTCGTCAATGTTTTCAAGCTCCTTCGCAGCAGCTTCTTCGACTCTTCGCTGCTCCTCCGCAATAGAATCGATACGCGATTGGACAGTCTGCGCTTCCGGTTCGGTTGGTTCAAGCAACCGGATGCCGCGACCGTACATGGTTCCTTTGTGAATGATGAAACCGATCCAAGGTTGAGCAGTCACCTTAAATAATAATAAATAATTATTTTTATCTTTAAACAATAAGTATCACAATATGATAGTGGTATTCTGATGTAATGACTTGCCCATAAAAAACATTGCACTACAACACTACAAGAAACTGAACAGTTGGTTTCTTAACTAATCAGCTAACTGTAATCAAAGTTTGCCATACCACTCTAATCAATCCACACTCAATCATATTTTATATACTTGGCTAATGATTAATAAATTAACAGGAGTACCAAATTCAAACTCAAAGACTTCCTACCTCATTCATAGATACAAAATCATTCTCAACTGCTTTTTCAAGCATATTCTGGTTCACAAACTTCTGATGAACGTTTGTCAAGTGAACGAAATCACCAGGTTTTAATTTGTTGCAGTCTTTGACATGATCGTCGTAACAAAATATATCAACAGCCCTCCGAGTTGTTTTTGAGGCCAGAGAATCAGGAGGCTGATGTTTTGCAGCTTCAATCTTGTTGTACATGAACGATCGATATAAAATCTTTGAGCCATCCCAAGCCCTGATTACGGTATAATGTTGGTCTTCAACTCCTGGATGTATGGAAATGACTTGGCAAATTACATTAATGAAGTTTTCATCTGGGTTTGTGTCTTGGAATAGAGTTACGGCTTTCGCTTCTTTAATCTAAAAGATGAGATCAGTGGAGTATTAAATTAAATCTGTCTAGATGCTGTGTAACAACAGCCTGGTCACAGCATGGTAATACTGTAAAATAACATATGAAAGTTGGGATTTTGCGAAGCTACACATATGACACAATAGCAGAATTGTCTTTTTTACTTGAAGTGGGAAAATCTGGAGTTATTTGCCGACCAAACAGACAAGATCAAATGTCTCAAGGAAATAATTTCTTTTCACAACTCTGGATAAACATTTGCACTTACTAATGACAACGATCCTGCCCATTGCTGTAGTTCCTTGATATTCTCCTTATCTTTATCTGTAAAAGTGTAGTGTGGATGTGAGTGATCCAGGTTGAATCCTCCATTTGTGTTACCACCACTGCCTTCATGCACGACAATCCTGCAAAATAATAAATTAAAAAGTACATAATACTTGCCTAACCTCATTAAGCAATCGAACTAATGCTTTCTCTTTCTGTTTGCATATTGTGATTTATTTACATGCACAGCACAGCAAAGATGCAATATATGATCTGATTACCAAGAAAATCCAGGTCCTTTTTGTGCTTGCAGGCGTCCATTGTAATTTCCAACTTTGATTCTATGAAATCGCACAATCTCGCCAATATATCTGAATTTTGGAAGTTCGCTGAATTCCTTTGAGAACAGTACACATTTCAAGCTCTGCTCAAGGTCTGTTAAAGATGGGTCAATAAGGCTGATGGTTGCAGCGTATTCACCTGAAATCGAGATAAATGGTTTCTTGAAATATTTCACCACCCCATAAACGTTGTAGATTTTACCAGCGGTGAGATCATTTAATTTTGTGTACTTATATTTCTCATCGTCTTTACTTGAGCCATCCATCTTGTTTTGCTGTGTTTTTGCCGCTAAAACTTTGGAATTCAATACTGAATCTGTGTCTGACTGGACTGGGTGTTTCTTTTCACGAATCTCAGCCTGGCAGGCTATGCCTCACGTGCTTCTGTTGTTGTTGTTGCTGTTGTTGCGGCTAATAAATTTAAAGACATGTGTTCAAAAGAAATCAACAGTCAAAAACCGTTTTGGCAAATGAGGGAAATCGAGGTACAAAAAACACTGATTTAAAAAAAAGATCAGTGTTTTTTTTCAGATCAGTGACAAAGTCGAATTTCATTTAACACTTGCATATTTGTGGTGATGTTTAGTGTTTTCTCAATTCTCGCGCCAACTGTATTTTACATTGCATTGCATTGCGTTGGGAGACGGGAGACAGGGATTTGCTGTTTTGGAGAAAATTTTCTGCTCTATGATGTTGATGTTCTTTTCCATTTTCCCCCTTTTTCATTACCTTTTTATTACCTTTTTAGACCTCAAGACAGGCTTATACGAGGGGATGATTAGCAATTTGTAATTCTAGATAGGGATTATTGCAGTTCTTAGCTCTAATATGAGATGGGGATGAATGCATGGGGCACACACCGACTTTTGACTGTTGATATCAATCAAGAGCCTCATTTAAAAAATGGCGGCCAAATACAGTGGAACATTTGTATCGAAAACTGAAATCGATCAAAAAAAAGAAGCTAAAAGATCATACCTTGCAGCAGAACTTGACAAGGTAATGCCCAATGACTATTATATGTATCAAAGCTAAAATTCAAGCTGATAATTTAGAAATTTGAGCCTGCTTATAAATTTCCTCAATCTTTTTTTCTCATCTTTTGTGTTAGGCCAGGTCTGATTTTGAGTCACGGAAAAGGTTGAAGGAACTGAAAGAGCAAAGAGGAGATTCAAAATGGATGCTTCCATCATTGAGTAGAAAACTTGAAGGAAATCAGAATGAGGTAATATATTGATATTATTTAGCTTGCCTTGCTTTGCTCCTAATCCAGTAGGATGCCGGACTGCAGGCAGGACAGGACTGCAGAGTATGGCATGTGCACACCGGAGATATTTTTCCCCAAAAGCAACTGCACACCAGACAGATTAGGGTGTGGCAAGTTATCTGGGTGGAGCAGGGCGTGGCCCCGTACAATTTATCCCAGTGATTGTTTACTCTTAGGTGCCTAATTGCCGTCCCCCCGCTAATTAATTTTTGAAAATTTTTCTAACCCCCCCGCTCTTATTAAGACCCCCCGCTTATTAGGTTTTTCAACTTCGCGTAAGTGACGCGTTTTGAAAATTCATAACAGAGTATTCAAAATCACAAAATAAATTGATACCAGTCTTGCATAGACAAAATAGGATAAAAATTGAGTCTGGGGAAGGAGAAAAACTTTGAAATAAATTCAACAAAAATCCAACCCCCCGCTAATTGGGACCCCCCGGCAATTAGGCACCTAAGAGTAGAAGATAAAATAGCCGTTAAATTGTTCATTAAAATAATGCTTTTCAAAATCATTATTAGTCCAGGCCCCAACAAGAGAGATTTCACGTTGAACGCACGCCGAAGTTACGCTGTACTTTCGTATATGTACGCCAAAAATCGTATATTTTGTATGTATTATTATTATTTTGGGTACGCCGAGGCCGAGCAAAATTATTATTAGTATGTACGCCCTGCAGAGTATGGCAATTTTCGACGAGATCTCCGGTGTGCACGAACAAAATTCCTGGTGTGCCGGTGTGCACCACCAAAAATTTCGATGAGCTGGTGTTCACAGAAAAAATTTCCTTTTCTGAAGGAGCAGGGTGCATTCCATGCACTTAGGCCCGAAGATCTTCGGCGTGCTCTCAAGGCTCAAGTCGGCGTGCCGGCGTACATACTAATAGAAATTTTGCTTGGCGTACCCAAAATAATAATAATACATATACAAAATATACTATTTCTGGCGTACATATACGAAAGTATAGCGTAACTTCGGCGTGCGTTCTACGTGAAATCTTTCTTGTTGGGGCCTGGACTGGACTAATAATGATTTTGAAGAGCATTATTTTAATGAAACGTAATATAAACAATTTAACGATTATTTTATCTTCTAAATAATCACTGGGATAAATTGTACGGGGCCACGCCCTGCTCCACCTACATAACTTACCACACCCTAATCTGCCTGGTGTGCAGTTGCTTTTAGAGAAAAATATCTCCGGTGTGCACATGCCATACTCTGCAGTCTGAAGGATGGAAAGTGTATTGGCAGGTTCACACCCTAGATATTTTTTGTAAATTGTCACTGCACACTTGATAAATTGGGTGCGTCCAAAACATGAGGGCGTGGCCTGGGTAACTTCACACCTCCTGAGACCAGTGTTTCAGTAATTTTTCATGAGGAGAATCTATAGATGGATTCTATGTTTACAATTATCGGGTGCATATACACATGAGCTGGCAGGCAAAAAGCTGTGGCAGACTGTCACAGTCACTTTGACTCTCATCTATCTGTTGAGTTGGTAATCACACTTTAACTCATTCCTACACATAAATAGCTCAACATATATGTAAAAACACAGTATAAGTGACATTCCAACACCTTCAGACTAATGTTTGTACCTGTTCCACCCATCCTGTCAGTGAAAATGTACTAAGAATCAACTGGCCTTTCGATTTCCTGTGACTGTATCACACAATTTTTTTCTAAATTATAAATTGCTTGTTACATACATGAGTTGATTCAATCGATTATTGACAAGATTCGTCTTTGCTTCGTTGCTTGACTTTGAGATTTTGAAAATGCTTTCTTGTTTGAAATATTTCACTGCATTGTCAGAAGAAGATAAAATACGGTATACACCAAAGCTTACTCTGACAGATGGTCACATGCTACCAGATCCATATTCACTCATTGAAGGCTAGAAAAATTAAGTTAGTTTGCTAAAGGTTTTGCCAAGTCAACAACAAGGCAAAAAGTCACAGATGTGCGGAGTTTGGGCTGTTATACACAAAAAAGATAGCTGGATTCTTACCACAAACTGCAAGTGTATGGCAGGGTAAGTTAAGATATTAAATTGAATTTGAACAAGTCAATTAAAAACAATTTTTTGTAAAGTGCATAAAAATTCAGGCTAAGTTATTTCTTTCTACATTTTAGACTTGGCTCTGCTTGTAGTCATGCTGCTGCGCTATTACTGAAGCTACAAACGTGCAGCCAGATGGAGCTTAATAAAGCTGCTTGTACAAGCAAACTCTGTGCATGGAAAAGATCGCGTCAACATGCTGAAGCAGCTCCACTGAAGCAAATCAACTTCCGAAGACCAAAGAAAGATGCCTTCCTGATGAAAATTCCATCTTGTAAGCAAATGGAAGCACCGTTTAGCTCTGAAGAACTAGATAAAGCAACAACGTTGCAACAGTCAAAATATTGCAAGAGCTAAAACGCATTGCCCCCAATGCTGCTATTTTTTCTAGCTTGTGGACAAATGTGATGAGTCTGCTGAACGCCTTGAAATTCATCTAAGTGAGACAGATACTGCAGAGGAAAATGATGAAAATTCAATTCCAGAGCCATTGGTGAGTCTTTTTCAGTCTGCAGCCATTAATGACTCAGGAGAAGAATTGAACATTCGCATGAACAAACTGTTCAATGGCTACAAAAAAGCATATTGCCAGATACAGTATGCCAATTTGTGCGAGGTCACAACATGCCAAAGCATTACGAAAGTGTGGCAAATACATGGTGCTGGCAGAATCACTGCGTCAATTGCCAAACAGGCATTTAATGCTGATAAGATGAACATTGCAGAATTTCCAAAAGCATTCCTAAAAACCAGTCTGCAGTATGGTGACCCAGTTGATGTTCCTAAAACTTTTTTTCAAGGCAATGGAGCCTGTAACAAGAAAAGACTTCATTGGCTATGCATTGACACTGCATGAAGGCTTCTCTACTCAGGAAACAGGCCTTAGTGTGCTGGAGGATAAGCCATATCTTGGTGCATCACCAGATGGACTAACCGAAAGGGTGTTCACAGGAAGGGTGTTCTAGAAATAAAATGCCCTTATAAGTACAGAAATGGTTTGGACAGTTGGCATGCTGATAAAAGCTTTTCTGTATTGACGAACTGTGATATAAGAAAGAAGCATGCCTATTTTTTTCAAATGCAGTATCAAATGCTTGTGACAACAGGCACACATTGTTGTAACTTTTATGTATGGACCAAGGACCGGAAGGTCACGGACAAGTTGTTGCTGAAAGTGAAAAAGAATATTAAATTTTGCAAAGAGCTAGAACAAAAGTTGACTAGCGTATTCTTTGAATTCGTACTACCGGAACTTGTGACCTGAAAAAATGACCCGAATAATGAAAAACCTGAGCAATTCTATTGTAAGTGCAGACGACCAACTTTTTTGCCCATGATTGCATGCGAAGGCAACAATTGCAAAATTGAATGGTTCCATTATGATTGTGTCGGCATAACAAGAGCTCCAGAAAAAAACTGGTATTGTGAAAGTTGCAAAAAAAAGCATAACAAAGAAATAAAAAACAAATATATGTATATAAATTTAATGTAAATGAATGCATTTTAACTAAATATTTTGTCACAACACTGATATTAAGATTAGCTATATTGCGTAGTTAGTTCCTGCTAGCCCACAACGACTTGCTTTGTCGTTTTTCGTAGCTGCCCATGCCGATGGGCAATACCAGTCAAGCACATTGCAAAACCGACCACACGATTAGTTACATACAAGCCAAACATCAGGTCCGTATTTCTTTTTGCCATGGGACGCCTCTCATTGGCTAGATCTGGCTTTGGTTGAGCTCAGGGAAGAGTCAGAAGCGTCTGCATTGCTTAAACGCCTCATAAAGAGAGCAAATAGGCTTCATGCTATGTTTGCGAGAGGTATGTAGAGGGCATGTTGAATATAAAAGCTTGACAGAGTCACTGAATTTGAGAGCTCATGAGACCGTCACGTTTGCAACCACCATGTTTACAAGTTCGTCGCATGAGCAGTGGACAAAAATCTACTGCAGTTTAAAGCTTTAACATCATCGAGGGAGGCGATGTTCATCATGACTTTGAACTAAATATTGAAATGTTTTTTTAATTATACTTCTGGAATCTGGAACCAGACTTTTTCAGTTTTTATACTCAGAGTTTCACGCCACGAACATCAATGTGTGCGAACATCATTACATGCTTATTAATAAACGGCTCCCTCTTTTAAACGCTCCCTCGAATACACGCCCTCGCTAAAATATCAAAACATTTAATAAACGGCCCCGGCGTTTATTCGAAGCGTCACGGTATTTTCACTGAGGGCACATTTGTTCAAACGATCACCACTCTCTTATACCCCTATGGGTGCTGGGCGCAATAGCCCTGGACCAGAGATGACTGATGCGTGGCTTTATAGAATTTTGGCATCTACATAATACCACCCCCTTTTCAGTGTTCACTACCTTCAATCGAGGCGGTTTTCTATGGGGTGCAATAATCCGCCAAAAATGTATTTTTAAAATTTGTACTACCACGTCAATATTTTAGTGGCAGATCACTGAGTTTCATTGTGTGATAAGTTTCACTGTGGTCTAAATTTCACTGTGTGCTAAATTTTAGTGTGTTCTGTTCTAAAATTCAGTGTGTGCTAGATTTCAGTGTTCTAAATTTCACCATGTGCTTCACCAGTCTCATTCTCGTCCTGATAGCCTCTCTTTCATATTTTTCATTCCTGATAGCGCAATTTTCAAGGAAGAAAAATAAAAAATTCAAGCAATGCAAATACCGTATTTCCTCGATTAAACGCCCCCCACACAACAATTTTTTCAAGTTGGTGTGGTGTATTGTGATATCAAAAGCTACTTTAATCGGAGAAACTTCCGCGGGAAGAAACTTTCGCGATTTTCGCGTTTTTGGCCAAAATTCGCGAAAGTTTCTGTTCAGACTTTTCGCGAAAGTTTATTAGCGCAAAATTTTCGACTTAGCTATTAAAACGCGAAAGTTTATTCGCGCGAAATATCCCATTTTGCCTGAAACGCGAAACTTAATTCCATAAATTTTGCGTTTTTCTTGCCTCGCGAAAGTTTCTTCAAGCGAAAGTTTCTCCGATTAAAGTAATTGTTTTCAAATTCTTTTACAATAATGCCCATATGTTGGCACATTTCGTTTGTGCCTATCAGTTCTTTGTGCAAAACCATGGCGACTTTCATTTTCTACGTTGTTGCTCGATAAAGGCAAGGCACAACTAAACCATTTTCTTTTTTTCTGGACCCAATGACAGAGGCTGTGATCTTGTACTTTCTAATCAACGCCCCCCTCGAATAATGGCCCCCTCGATTAGGCGACCCCCATTTGCGGTGGTGGCTGCACCTGCAAATTCTGCGACTGGCTCGTTTGTTGTCCCAGATAGCCTTTGTTTTAGATTTCCACTTTCTTCAAGTAGAGTCCCCGTCAGCCTTAGTATTCGGAGAAGGTCTCCTCTTTGTTGACTATTACTGCTCTGCTCTTTGTTGCCTCGGTTCATTTTGATACATCCGCCCATGAAGAAGTTATGATAAAAAACACCAAAGAGGGTAACTTTGCGGGAAAATATGGACAAGAGGCTGCAAAAACGAGGCTTTGAATCGGCACGTGTTTTTATTTTTGAATAGACCGGGGACTGAAATTTAGCACACACTGAAATTTAGAACACACTGAAATTTAGAACACACTGAAATTTAGCACACACTGAAATTTAGAACACATTGAAATTTAGAACACACTGAAATTTAGAACACACTGAAATTTAGAACACACTGAAATTTAGAACACACTGAAATTTAGCACACACTGAAATTTAGAACACACTGAAATTTAGCACACACTGAAATTTAGCACACACTGGAATTTAGAACACACTGAAATTTACCATACACTGAAATTTACCACACACTGAAATTTAGCAAACAAACATTTTTTTTATATTGGACTGCGAATTAGTCCTGTCACAGACCCCGTAAACAAACTAAGAAATGCTTTGGAAATCCCGCACCCACCGAGTAACAGAGACAAGAATGAAAGGTGATGAGCCCTAAATAGTAATTTGTGACAGTCCGTACTCTATTGCAAGGGTTGTAAATTTAAATTGTCAAATATTTACTCTCGTGTTTTAAAGGCCTGGTTACACTGTAGATAATGAATTAGATATTCCCAATTTAGAAACGCTAAAAACGGAAACGATTATCTTATAGTGTATACGCGCCATTTAGATAATAATTTAGATAATACAGTTAAAGCATCATGACTCAACTATGACCAGCGAGGAAAGTGGCAAACCGTGAGGTATTTACGTAAAAGAATATCGAAAACATCTTATCATACATTTCACACATTTCTTCAGTCACTTTTTGTGGGGTGTGCCATTCCTCAAGTTGTACAGAATTTCATGTTATAATAAAATAAATTCATGTCAAAAACATTATCAGCTTCCATTTTCACCGACATAGTTTGTGAATTTACTCTGTGCGTCCATTTTATTGTTCAAAATCAATTATATACCGTTTACGATGCTTTTCGCTTCCAAAATTGCAAAGGAATACAACGCGAGACAGTCGGTGTTTGTTTGTCTCGCGATTTGACACATCATGCTGGGAAAATCTTGATGAATAAAATCAAAAAGTTTTGATTTTATTCATCAAGATTTCACAGCACGATTTGACAGTTTGCTTCTTGCCGCTAATTGGAATTTAGATATCTTGCGTTATGTTACACACGAAGATATCTATCAGACAGGCTATTTGTGGTATGTCTGGAGGAATATCTAATTCATTATCTACAGTGTAACCAGGCCTTAACAAACTTTACAAAATTAGAAGTCTTACCCAGGTAATTTCTGTTAAGCAGCGGTGGGATCTTGCATTGATAAAAATACGAACGTTTTTCCCTATTGAATGCATTCATTGTTTGCAGAAAAATATCAGTAGGGTTGGAAAATTTTCGATGGTGAGTAATGAACGGGTCCCCGCTATTCATTCTGCCTCTAGCCTGCGAGCAGACTTACTGTGGAGGAGGAAAAGGAGAATAGGGGAAAAAAGAGAATAACGGGAACGCAGGCTATTCTGCCCCTGGTGGGTGTATGGATATTTGAAATCTTCAGCTGCTAGTTCAATGTCGCTTCGCTTGAGGCAGTGCCCTACGTGTTTATTGCAAGCAGAGTCCAGAAAAAGGTCAAGCCTTCCTCTGACTGTCAATTCTGTACATTGGACCTTCCTCATTTTATAGAAGTAAAGTACTGGGGTTTTTTAAACTCCATTGCAAAATTCAAGATTTTCTATTGCTATGAGAGTCAAATGTAATTGCTAATTTTTTGAGGAAGTTATATAATCCATATGTCTACATAGTCGAGTGACATATTAACACAAAGTTTGCTGTTTAGCTTTTTACAGAATGATAATAGATTTGATAGAGAATATTTCCTGCAATTTTTCCTCAAACCGAAACTTTTATACAATCAGCAAACCTTCCTCGAGAATGACCATAAAAACAAAAGCCTTCCTCCGGCTCAGTGAGAGCCGCGACTTTTTCTGGACTTGATCGCAAGCACTAACGAGTGGGTAGAAGAAGGTCGATTATTTGTTGATGACGCCGATGCGGTGTTCATGCGGAGTTTGTCTAGTCTGTCCCTCCCACATCGCGCCATGTAGGTACGTGTCGACGCATTTTCCATTCGCCAGTTGTCATGAATAGAATGAATCATCGGTCGATCTCCGAAAGATTTACAACAAATAACAACTCTATAAATGTTTTTTTCTTCATTATCAGCGAATAAGATAAGAAATTAGCGTAAAAATAAAAAGCAGCAATAAGTAGTCACTGAGTCAAAATGTCTTCTCACGTTTAGCCCCATCTTACACGGCGGAAGCTAACACGGCGATAACTTATACGGCGGAAATTTATACGGCGATAACTTATACGGCGGAAATTTATACGGCGATAACTTATGCGGCGATAACTTATGCGGCGATAACTTATGCGGCGATAACTTATGCGACGATAACTTATACGGCGATAACTTATACGGCGATAACTTATGCGACGATAACTTATACGGCGAAAGAATGGTTCACGTTTTGCAAGTTTCTCTTCGTCCTCATCGCTCGGGTTTTCGGCCAGGTCAGATTCGGCATCATCATCATTTTCATCGTCTTCCATTTGCCTGTCGTCTTCTCTTGGCTCATTCTCTTCTTCGCTGGTGACATCTTCGGGGATATTAGCGCTCAAAACCCCTGAAACACAACATCACATAATTCATCACACACATTGCTGTATTGTTTGCAATATCTACGATTAGAGCTCAACATAAACAAACACCCTCCAGCAATCAGTGTTTCTTTTTTCTCGCCGCCACGCGAGTCACTATCTCGTTGCTTCGACAGCAAGTTGTAAAACTACTATCATTACTACTCAAAAAAACCTAACCGTTAAAATTTGTTATGCTGACTGCAATGTACGTGTTAAAGCTTATCGTACAGTTGTAAAATACATTGGTTTATAGTCAATTGGGATGAAACAGGTTTAAGCACAGTGAAACATTTGAAATGCGCGTGGTGTAATGCCACGCCCACCTAAACTGAGAACTAAGCGATGAGCCATGTTCCTTGAATGGCTATCAAAGTTGTACGGCAGATATAAACCTACAGTAAATCTTAAGTTGTTTCCTTACCTTGGTGGCACAAGGCAACACACACGAGCAGCAAGATCCACAACTTCATTTTGATTTTCGGCTGGGCGTACCTGAAATAAACACGTGAATAACATTTTAGTTAAAAATATACTCAGCATTAATATAGACGCAAATCATTATTAAAACTGTAGTACAGTGTCAATGCTTGGTAATTGAGATGTCTTACCTTGCAAACGGTCGAAGATAGAAACGTTCTGAAATTATACGTCCGAGTTTCAAGACGCAACAGACGTTTTCTTATCCTCTGTTCTGTGCTGTGGTGTTGCTTTGCTGGCTGCATTGCATTCATGCATTTTATAGCTGTCTTCAGAGAGGATTCCTCTCACGCGTCGTGCTGTGCAATGCTAAATTTAGCGACTTGATCTCCATGCACACTGGCTATCTATAAAAGATGGAAACGAGGAACTGGGGAATGGATCATGGTTTACGAAGATTCCGGTGGAACTTTTTGGCATGATAGTGCTTTACTTGCACCCGAGGCCAAGATACAGCCAGTGGAAGACTAATCTGTTGCAAAACCACAAGAGTGGTTCGTGTCATTTCATTTGTCATGTTCCGCTTTTTACATGCTTACCGATTCCCCTTTCCCTTTTTTATCTATAGCAGAGCCTATTCCTGCAAATGCGCAACAACACATTTTTTCTTTTGGGCTTGCTGGGATGGGGTATCAAATAACGGATACAACTAGAGCCCAATGCTAGAGCCCTGTCCGCACTACACAAACTAACCCAGGTTCGACCCGGGTTAAATATAACCTAGAACGAACCCTGTTTTGTCCACCCTTGATTTTTCTGTTTTGTAATGTGGAGACAAAGTCGAGGCCAACCCAGGTTTGCCAAATTGAAAAATGTGGGAAGTAAGATTTTTGGAATAACTTAATAACACTGCTCGTTTCTCTTGACATTGCTGTTTACTTTACCAATTAAATGAGAGACAAATAATGCAAGTGATAAGTCTACTTGTTTCAATGCAAAAGTTGACAGTTGTCATCCTTCCGTTTCATAAACCAGATTCATAAGCAGGCCAAACCTGTTTTACAAAGAAGAATTTAAAGAATGCACAGTCTCAAAGTCCACTTGCCCTATCTTTCATTTCAACCTCTTATTCACTAGCAATAGTTGACACTCAATGATATAAAGCGCCGAAGGCGCTAGATACCTGACTCCGCACGATTAGTGCAGACAAGAGTGATGCCATTTGGCGGCCATTTTAAAAGGTGGCAAATAGCTTTTGTAAATCAACGATTCCAAAGTTAAATGCTTGCTCTGGAGGAAAATAATTGTAAAAAAGTTTGACATATGCATATTGTTGCAGAGCACATAATATGAGGATACTAGTAGAATTTAGATAATGACAAAAAACGTTTCAAATATCGGTATTTTGTTTATTTTTTGCTGAACGATGGAACAGGCCTAAATTAATCGAAGAACAAAAACAGTTGTTGAATTAAAAGTCTTGGATTTACTGGATATAATTTGTAAGCTCTAATTAAAGCTGAGTGACAGGGTTTTGATATCCCATATCCCAAAAGCTTACTGAAATATTAGCAAATACAACACTTCTCCAATTCGAAAGGAAACGCAGTGGCATGGCAGATTAATACCTTTTACAAGTGAATTAATTCAAAGAATTGTAGCGGTCTGATATTCTGTTACATATTTAAAGTCACTTAGGCTGAAGATAATTGATTTTCCTCGTTGTGGAACCTTTAGCAGGCAAAACCGTGTGGTTTTACTCAAGTTGGAATTTCAGATTTTGGTAAAGTTTTAAAATACTTCAGTAAAATCCCGTGTCGCATCAGCTAATATTTTAATAAGCTTTTGGGATGTCAAGACCATGTCACTTACCTTTAATTTGAGCATACATATTATCCAGTACATCCAAAAGTATTAATTTTTACAACGTTTTTGTAATTCAATAAATTTAGGCCGGGTCCATCGTTCCGCAATAAAAAAACAAAATACTGATATATGGTGCGTTTTTTGCCATTCCAGCAATTTTAATAGTATCATCATATTGTATGCTCTGTAAAAATATGTATATATCGACTTATTTCACCATTATTATCCCCAAAACAAGCATTGAATTTTAGTGTTTCTGTATTGACTTGATGACCAACATCAACTTTTTGCCCCCTTTTAAGATGGCCGCCAAGTTTTTATTGGCGTCACTGATTCGACGCGAGTCAGGTATCTAGCGCCTTCGGCGCTTTATATCATTGTTGACACTAGATGCCCCACCAAGAATTTTTGAGAAAAAGGCGAAGCTTATTGTTGATGTCCATTCCGTAGCAGCACACTGTTACAGAATTCAGGTTAAGCACTTTCTTCGTGGCTGAGTCGTTTTCAGACTTAAATTTTTGTAGGAAAGAAATAAAGTAGAGCGGCCAAAAATTTATGACCACACCGTGGAGATCTATATTTTAAGTATATGAAATTACAAATTTATTATTTTGATCTGGAACATAAAGCGTAGAGTTATATTTTCTCCAGGGGGGGCGCAAGTGGAATTTTTTTGGAAACTTCATTCTGGGTTTCTTATGATACGGGAAACAAAAAAAAACAAGTAATATCAGTTTAAGCAGTAACCTTTCTACTTGGATACCCAAAACGTATTCTTTCTAAGAGTATTTTTATTTACAAAAGAATTCATAAGTTCATCGGTCGAAAAATGCATAACGTCATCTTTATGAAAAATTAGATGTATACAACATACTTTGTCATCGCAGTCTTCATTGTTTACAAAAATAGGCCCTTGTGAGAAGTAAGTTTTTACAAGAAAAACATACGGAAAGAGTCAATTTTAGGCCATTGAAACTAACCGTAACAACATTTGTTACTTCACATGACACGTATTCTTGCACATGGTTGATTAAATCCCCCCATATAGAAATAACCATCTGACCAGTATTATCAGCAAACAGTGCCTCCCTAACCTTCCTTTGTACTTTATCTTTGCCAACAAATACTGTACGGTACGTGCATCACGTATCTTCAAGTCTCTGTGATCACATCATGATTTTTTTTACCTCGCCCCTTCCGTAAAACCAATAAAAAAAAAGTTTGTGCGAAACCAGTTTAAACCAGAAATAAAAACCAGCTCATCCTTGGACAACGACGAAGAATTCCAAGAATGTAAGGAGTTGAGATTTGAAGGCCCAAGCCATGGCAGCCTCGTATGCGGGCGGTGGGCTAATAGGGCCCCACTTCAGGTGGGGCAATGAGCGGTGGACTATATTGGCCCCACCTAGACTCACTGCATTGCGTCCCTGTGATACGTTCGTTGGACAACTCCGAACAAGGGACTTATTTACTAACAGTTAATAAAAGAGTGGGCTGCTCCGCCAAGAAGTTGGCGGAGCCAATCAAATTGCAGGGATTTAATAACCGGCATTCTGATTGGTCAACATTGCAAATTTTTATTGTTGTTCTGAATTCTGGATTTTCCACAGTTTCATCACTAAAGCCGGGAATTTTCGAAATAATGAAACAAAGCGACCGCTACAATTTTGCAACTTTGAATATTTATGTTACAAAGTTGAATAAAAAGAGGCTGTGTAATAAATAAACAACGTAAGTGAACGTAATCAAATTGCAATTTTGATAAAAGTTCTACCACATTACATAATCTAAAGCTATGCCACAAGTGAATACAAGTACAACTTCACTAGAAGGACTTTGCGAAAAATCGTTTTTATTGTTTCTCTTCTTATTAAACTAAAGTCTTTGTTGTAAGTAAATAATAAATACTGTCCAAAATTTAACTAACTTGTCTCCACTTGGTCTTTGCTTCATTCATTTGAATGCAAGTTCACCTAAAAAAATTCAAAAACATAATAAACAAAAAATATCGAATTTTGTTGTTTTCACTTCTCTCGTTGACAATGAATTTGAAGGAAAAAAAAAGCTGTGCTTTACATTTATTCATGCAAATCCAAAATTTTTCAGGGGGTGTGCGATTAAAAGAAAGACCGAGTTATTTCTATGAGGGGCCGATTTTTTAGATCAATAATAAAGTTTTCCAAATTGTACAACCCAGGTACAACTTGGTTTAATAACTGCCTTCTGTCAGATCAGAGAGGAAGAAAAGGAAAACGACGAAACAAAATACCAGATTTGTGGCCAAGATTTCGCCATCGACTTATGCGGGATTTTAGACATCATGAAGCCAGCAGTTATTCTTATGATGAACTGTCAAGCTTTTTCTGTTTCCCCATGGAAGATTGTGACGTGGTTTCCACGATTGATTGAAGCAATTGAAAAAATTGCTGACCAGCATCTTTGTGAAGTAAGGGATGACAAGATTGGAGTCCCAGTGAAGATATTTTTCCCTTGTTAGGAGAACACAGTGTTGTGAATTGACCGAAACCTCAATTGAAGATTGTACCATTCAAGGGATAGAAGTTCTTGATGGTTGGCTTGTTGAAGGTCAGACAAGCTGCTGGGATGCTGGTCGGAGACAGCAACAAGTAATGTACGAGTGGAGTGCACGAAGTCAGAATGACTGCATTGATGAGTTAATTGTATTTTGCCAAGAACTAATGCGAATCGCAAAGCGAATGTATGAAAGCATTATCCCTGGAAATGTCAAAAACTTGCAGCAGTATTTGAAATTGAAAACCTAATTGCGGGAATCTAAGTTTTCAAAATACATACAAAGTGAAAAGATATTTGTCGAACCGGTCGACAAAGAGCATGGGACAGAGAAGGTGCAACCCAGTTTGGTCATGTCTACAAATACATTTGTAAGTTGCCACATGTCAAGAAGCTTTTAGATTCCAACAGGATGCTTGTTGTTTTGCTTGTTGCTTTGCTTTGCTACAACTGTTTATATTGTTGCCCTTGGTTCAAGGTTGGGTTGCTACAGCAATAGCTCGCCTGGATGAAGAATACTTTTGGAAAGCGATTTACAATAACATGGAGATTGTTAAATCTCTCGGTCAAGAACTGTCCATCAGCACTGATGTGACCATGTCAGGGAGCCATTGTCGAGGGCCTTTATAGTGTGATTTAGAATAACAAAAAATGTAGCAGACAATCCAATGAAGTTCTGACCCATCGTGCCACTGTCAATTGGTGTATTCCACGCCCTATTTTCTCATCTGTTACAGATTAGTGTTTTATTTTGAATTAGTTTCTTGTGAATTTCTGTATCCTGTTTATATGGAGAAAAGCCAGCCCTGCCAGGAAGGCTAGCCCTCTTTGTCGAGATCTCGCCTTTCCATTTGATGCTTCATAAAATTCCTTTTCGTTTACATGAGAAGGGGGCCAGCCCTCTCAGGCGAAATCTCGCTATTGACTACCCGAGATCTCGCCAAGTAGGGCTGGAAAATATTGTTTTACGTGGAAAATTCTCATATAAACAAGCATGCAAATCTTAGGAGGGCTAGCCCTTCTAGGAGGGCTGGCCCTTCTCCTTCAAATATTTAGCAAAGCACCAGATTATTGTAATTTGTGATGCAAAGTTTGGCTTGTTACACGGTGCCAGTAAACAGACAATATTTATTTGTTTAGATGATGTGGAACTGGTGGCTTGTGCCCCAATAATGATCTTCTAGAATGAATATCCCATTTATTCAATAGTTAGGCCTTGCGTGCACGCAGGAGTGCATGGCAAAGAATAAAAACGTTGTTTCATTTTTTCAAAAAACCTGACACATGCACATGTGACATGTGAGATTTCGTTGAGTTTTGCCAGGCTCTATAACTGGTGGACAGCTGATTGGTTGACATTATGCAGTGATTGTCTCTAACAGTTCATGGATGTGAAATGAACCAATGAAAGCCAAGCACTAGTATAAGAATTTTAAGCACTTTGGGAACAGACTATTTTGATGCTTTGCAAGGTTATCTTAGCAGCAGAATGCAACTTGATCATTTCTGTTTTTTTTTTCAGGAAGATTATGCAGGTTTAAAAAGAAAGAAAAAGAAGCACGATAAAAAGTCAAAGAAGCACAAAAAAGAGAAGAAGGTATCAAGGAGCCGTTTTCACAGAATCCTGAGTTTTATTTGATATTTGATTTTGTCTTTTTACATAGAAGTACACTTATGATGGATATCTATTTTGTAGCACAAGAAAAATAAATCAAAAGACAAAAGGGAAAATGTAGATTTGTCCTCTGGAAGCTCTGTAAGTAACTGAAATAATTTGTGAACTGAAGTAACTAATGATTCCTTACACAATGATGATGAGCAAGATACAGATAGCTTGTCTGATGATGGTGGCAGCAGTACATAGTGTGTAATCATAATCTGTATTACTTACAATATGCATGCACACCGCACCAATAAGCTTACATATATGCATCTCTTGATTTCACACTTTATTATACGATCTTATCTTGCCAATATATAAACAATGCATATGCTTTTAGGTAAATTAAAACTGTGCAATAGAGCTAATAAAACACACGACGTTTCGAGCTTTACTCGTCTTCAGGTGTTACCTAAAATATATATGTATTGTTTATATATTATCATTTGATGTGCTGAACGCAAACAATTTGGATCTTATCTTGCCAATGTTTGTGCTTTCAGGATGTTAACAGTGAAGATGACTGGGTGGAAAAAAACCCTGCTGAAACTGTATCAGATGTTACGGCAAAAGATTTGAAATTAAACAAATCAGATCAACATGAGGAGAGTAATGAAATCCAAGCAGCATCTTTGCCCCGAGCTGAGACGGTAATTATTGTATTGTTATTATGTTTCCAAAACTAGAAGAATTCTTTTGTTGCCCCCAAACGAGGAATGTTCTTGCTAATTGCCAGCATTTGAGTTATCTAGTTTTTGTCCCCTTCCCGCATGAGAATATCTAAAGAAGAGCCACAGTGAGCTTCATGCTGCAACATATCTAGAATTTACATTGTTTTTAATAGACAATAGGCTATTGTATTTGAACAATAGGCTGGATACAGAATTTATAGGTTCCTATACGCGGGTGTTTACTGTATATGATGTATCAATCCCTAAAGGTGGGCAGACCTGCGCAGTACTAAATTCCTGGATATTGCGCTTGTGAAGCCATTAGGTAATTGTAAGGATAGTTGAGCCACAACTCACAGCTCCTGCGCAGCACAGGCTAGTATGCTACTGCGGCTGCTGACCACTTTTAGGTACCGTAAATGATGGAATTAGCGCCTCCTGCCAAATAACCACCCCTGCCGAATAAACGCCCCGGGATAGAGGCAATATTTTGCAATAAGCGCCCCTGCTTGAATAAGCGCCCCCTAAGCAAACCTCAAACCGTCTGTAAAGGCGGAAAAATTCACTGGAAAGTGCAACTTCGCGTATTCTTGGTTCAGCAACCCACAGCTGAAACAAAGTTTTCTTCTTTGTTTTTCATTAATTAACTATGAGACGAGAGATGGGAATATGACCAACCATCAGAACTGGAACAAGCTGGAAGTAAAATAATGGAAATAATTTCTTTCTTACATGGTGTAAGCAAAGTTTAACAAACGCCCTGTTGAATTAACCGCCCCTGTCGATTTAGCGCCCCCTTTAAATTGTTATTTCTTAAATAGGCGCCCGGGGCTTTAATTTCGTCATTTACGGTACTTCAACTGGGCTCACTACATTGCGTCTCTGTGCCCTGCTCGTTTTTATGCGCACGCACTTGTGTTGAGTTGAACGAATTGCGAGCGAGGCACTGGGACGTAATGTAGTGAGTCTATACTTCAAATGCTTTTGAGGCTCCTACTTTCATTCACTATTCATAATGTCATTACGTGGCAGGCCAAGGGTCGTCGTTTTGAATCTCTCATCAGTCAGCTTGGTCAGCATTTGATTGATCTTATTATTGTCTATTCATAGAGAGAAGATTGGATGTTGTCTTCGTCACTTCTAGACTACGTTGCAGGCTCATCTGTTTCACAAGCTACGAAAAGGGCGAATAGACATGAAGAGAAAATGGAGAAAGACAAAGAAAGAATGGCAATTCACCAGGTAATTGCTTCAATGAACGACCAAAGTTACGCCTGGTTTCCATATAGTTGCTGAGGTTCACTGGAATTAAATTAAAAATTACACAGAGGTATTGTCAAAAGCTGATTTTAATCTTTTGAGCGACCATCAACGACCCTCGACGACTATATGGAAACCAGGCTTTACTATAACGGCAACATTATATTTTCATGGCGTTCACAGGGATGCCTTGACTAAACTACATTATCCCATTATCCAAATAAATCCCACTGTCCCAAGGACTTTTGACCATGGTTGTTTGTGAGGTGGACATTAATATTGTCGCAGAAGCCATCCAAACTCTCAAGTTTGAAAAAGTATGAATCCAAAATGTCAATAAAGACCAACTAATTGCCAAAATATGCCATCTAGAAAAGTAAAAGGTTGTGATTCTATTTATATGATAGGAAACGTTTGATTTGAAATGTCGCATTTGATATATTGATAACACTATGCAAAAGCCGATACGAAATTCTCTGGAAAACTTCCTTTTGAAGTCAAATGCAGCCTCTTGCAACTGCAGAGGATCCATAAGGAGGTTGAATGACTTAGAACAACAAGGTTTTACATGTTTTAATAATTAGTCTTGTATTCTTGTAGCCTGGACAGCATCCACGAGAATTGAATCCTCATTGGAAAGATGGGGGATCTGGATTGCCCATAGAGAAAAGTCAGAGCAGCGCCAACAAGGAACCAAGTAGGTTTTTTGGTTTTTATTTAATGTTAAGAAACGTCAACAACAAAATGTATAAAGAACGGTTACCATTTTGGCATACAATTGCAAATATCTCCATAATGCATAGTTTGGCCCATTATCTCCATGATGCATAGTTTGACCCAATTATCTCCGGAATGCATAGTTTGACGCATATTAATATGTTTGACACATGCAGTCCTTAATTTTGTGTCAATGATACAAAAGCGTTCATGTGCACAATTTATAAATAGATGCTTGATTTTATCCAATTAAATGCGTTTGTACAATGACCAGGAGACTGTGCCTGTGATTAGAGGCTCTGCATGTGATTACAGGAAGTATATTTTAAGTTAGTGTAGTTGAATTGCGTTTTATTTTTAGCACGGGTCAACTTAGCTCTTTCGTAGACCTTTAAACAGACACCACTTGCAATCGGAGTCTCGTCGGATTTCGCAAGAGATTGTGCTTTATAGAACATTTTCACTCAAGAATTCATTTGGAATGGATTTAAAGTTCTGTGTTCTTTAATAGTTATAGTAGTATTTGCTCAATGAGAGCTGAATAAAGCTTCAAACTCGTCGCTTTTTAGTCTTCCTCGAAGTGACATCGTTGTAGTATAGCTAACAAGATCCTGTTATATAGATGGATTGAGAATTATTTTGGTTTTGATATTTTTCTATCGTTGTGTAGAATCTTCATTCGGCGATGCTGGAAGAAGTTGGATCGAGAAAGCCTACCAAAGGGCAAAAGAACAAGCGAAAGATGAAGGAAGAGATTTGGAAGAAGTGGTCGTTGAAAGATGGGGGGTAAGAATGGTTCTATTTTGCATTATTTTGTCATCACACACTTTTTTTATAAGAATATAGTTTATAAGAATATTGAAGCTCAAAATTACCAAAAAACAATGGAAATTTAAGAATAACGATAAAAAAGATCGATGCTCAGTATAAGTTAAGGTATTCTTATAAAAAAAGTGTGTATCCACAGATTCAACATACCACAAAGTCTTGAATTTGCCAAATGTGTCAGTATCATCTCCAAAACACTGCCAACTGTTTTGTTGCATTTTCTTTTATAGTCTATGGAAAAATTGAATGCCTTACTCAGAGCGTCGGGACGAAGAAATAGGTAAAATTTCTCTCACCGCATTGTCGCATCGTGCATTGAACCTCTCTATCTCCAAACTGTCAAGTGTGATGTCGAGCCAGAGAAAGAGGGGGGGGGGAGAGAAAAAGAGAAAATAATTATCATTGTATTCCCATGTCCATGGGATCGAGAAGCTAGTTTGAGATAGAGGCAGTTATGTGTTTTATTTTGATTATAGTTTAATGCACGTCTTGCAATCGTACAACATCTTGAATATTGTGTAATTTATCGTTCATAATCGTTGCTTGTTTTGCAGATCCGAAGATGACAGAGAAAGACGATCTGATTGGAGAAGAGGAAACAATAGGAGCAGTTGGAGGAAAGAAGACACTAGGTCGCATAAAAGTAAAGAAATCAGGTTGGTTCTATGTCTTCAATGATCTCGTCTTTATATTTTTGCAACTTATTCTCGGGTAGCTACAATGCTATCTCATCGATGTGGTGAATCTTGAAGGAAACCAATTAGTGCTTTTATCTGCAGCTTATGTAATTTACCAGCCGAAGGGAAGTTTGCTGCACGAGTGTTTGTCATAGAGAAATTTCACTTAATGTTGGAAAATCTTGGTAGAGTCAGCTCGCTCTCTGCAGATGCTTCTTTAAGGCTTATGGTGGATATAGATTTTTATTCCTTGCCAAATGGACAGCTCCCACTTAAGTTCCGAGGGTGTCCCTTTTAGAGGGCTGAAACTAAACTCGTTCCTATGTATCTGTTTACTACTCCAGCCTCGCTAAATTTGCCACGCTTATCACCCATGAGACTTGAATTGACCGTGGGATCGAGGTTAAAGCGTGAACTCTTTAATTTTCAACTCCTGACACTTTTATTTATTTTGATGCAGAGATGATGGCCCTGCACCCAGTTCAATATCATCTTTAGATGAAACGAAAAGATATCCTGACACGTCAGCTTTTGCACATTCAAGTGGAAAACAGAAAGATACAACCAATGACACTGCGAATAGCGACGTGTCCAAAACACGTGATAGTGACTCAAGCGAAGGTGAAGATAGTTCTGAGTCTCCTGAGGAGGAGGAGGATGTTTGTTTCGAACCGTTGTCTGAAAAGCAGATTAATGAAATCAGCGCGAAGATATTAAGAGCAGAACTGATTGGTAATGAGGTAAGTCTTTTATGTATATTTAATGTAACAATGTAATATTGTAATGCATATATGATATGTATATATATGAGAAAAGCAATGTATCACTGCAATGGTGTGTGACGTGGCATGTTGTGTTTTGTTGTGCTCTTATCTTGTGCTCTGTTGGCTATTACTTGTATTGTATTGCATTGACATAAGCGTTCATAGTAAACCCAATAGTTATAGAGGTATATCCAATGACGTGCATCCAACGAACGCCCACAATTGCAACCCGAGATAGTTACTTGTTGTTAAAGTTCTTCTTGTAGCCGACAGTGTCAGAAAGTATTTGAAATGTTCAGTTGTCTTTTTAAGGAGCTTGCAGAACAACTAAGACACAAACTGGAAGAAGGAAAGAAGACTGTATCAAGTGGATCAAAGAAACATTCGCGTGACAAAGGTAAGGAAGAAGAGGTAGCGGAAGAAGTTATACTCACAAGAACCGATCGACATGGAAATCTGTACCCTTTGAAGACTAGCGGTGAAGATGCAGAGCCGAGAAGAAAGCGAAAGAAATTGAAAAAAGTGAGTATAAGGGTGGGAGAGATACGTCCTCTTTCTTGTTTGTATGTTTATTGCTCTAAATTATCAGGTTTACTGCAAACCATGTAACTTGAGTTGTATGCAAGAGCGATCTTAAATTTACACTCCGAGAAAATAGTTGATGCACATGGTAGAACCTTGTGTCTTTCATCACGATCAATAGAAGATTTGTTCGAAATATTAAGTGTCTGAGTCATCAAGCATTCAATGTGAGGGCTATATATGGAGCAAGGGAAATCCAGGGGTGTAGAAAAGTGTTCTATGCATGAGGCAATCTGATTAAAACAATGTTCGACCGATGGAAGTTTAAATGCATTTGGGTAATGTTAGTTGAGCCACAAATTAGAAGCAGAAATCTATCTTGAATTGAGATTCGTTGTTGAGATTTTACAATGGGCTTTATTGTTTGCTTTTTAGATTGAGACTCATGACGCCAAAGGAAACAGAGTAAGATATCATCAACTGGATGACAGTACAAGCCTCAAATCTATGGTAAATATCGTGTCGTTATTTCACTGAATAAATAATTTTGTCAATACTTCTTGCATGCATCTGCACTATGTTCTTCACTTATTCACTCTATGTTTTTGCTTTGCTTGTAAAACAAGGTTTGTTGTACTTTGAAATGTCTTATCCTTTTAAGAGTTGTCTACTTTACAGCGCAAATCTGCGTGTGAAGTTTAAAAACTGTAATGAAAAAATATCATGCAACCAATGTAAATGTAAACTAACATTATCCCAGCACTTTTAATGCTGGGATTATTTTAGTTTACATTGAATAACTCTTTAGGTCTGCTACAAATATCTTTAATTATTGCTTATTTTATTGGTCAGATTGAAGAAGAAAGACTAACAACCTCCGAGGACCATCAAAAGCAAGTGTTATCACGACTCGCTGGAAAGGTAAGCTCAAATTTCTGGATATCAATTTATTTCAAGCTGGTTCTTTTTTGTGACTTCACAGGCACGAACATCGTTTTTATCAGTGGCCTTCGCAAGATACCTACTTAATAAGTACCGATTCATTACTGGATCCCTTGTCAGACAATATACTAGATTGATACCGTGAGGTTCAATTGATAGGTTATTCTATTTCATTTGATAAATATGTGTAAAGGTCTTCTCATGTATTACCATGATGCGTGTTACTTTTTCTAGCTTGGTAATACCATGGGTGATTACTATACTCTCGATGATATGTTCGAAACTTCATCAGCCAACAAAGAATCTCAAGGCGCAAGGGAGGAAAAATCAAAACACAAAGCAATGTCAGGTATTGTGATAAAATACATTAGTTTCAAGGTTGATTGTACTTTGTTGTGGCTGATGAATTAGAAGTAGCTAGCTTACAGCTTATTCCACATGTGCCATCAGCTCGTTTGATGGCTTCCATACATGCTTCAATGTCATGTATATCTGTGTTAAATATAACAATTTATTTTGCTGAGTTTGAGTCCGAGTAATGGGATGTTGGCTGAATCTGGGTCTGAAAGCAACATAGTTTAACATGATTTGGAAGTCACACTTATTATTCTTACTATGTTAGGTGGAAGAATGGTACGGTACTTTGGACGATGCTGTTTAATGTATGCTTAGTATGCTTTAGTAATTCAACTGATTTGTTTTTTGTAGATCATCACAAAAGCATGGCTCAGATTGCCAAATGCAGATTCTGTTTCGAGAATCCCGAGATTGCAAAGCATTTGATCATCAGTATAGCATCGCAAGTAAGTAGTCGCGCAATTTAAGCCGTCGGCAATAAAACCTGGACATGTCTAATACTGATTAGTCTTGCGTGTTTACTCGAGCAAATGCGAATTTGAGTTATCCATAGTCAAACTTCAACTGCATGCGCTCATGGACGATTCATGCTTACCCATAAATTGTCTATGAGTGTCTTGAAGTTTCATTTTCTCAAAGTTCTTTATTGAGGTTTGATTCTTAATCATTGGAGTCTTAATCACTTAGCAATCACTGGAGACTGCAAGTTTTGAGACATTTCCCCAATTTTTTGTGCATATAGACATACCTGGCATTACCAATCACCTCATCGCTAACAGATGGGCATTGCCTGATCTTGCCGATGCAACACATCGTTGCTTCAACATACTTAGATGAAGATATAATGCAGGAGGTTATGGTATGACATGCATTAATTATTACTCCACAAAGCCACACTTAAAACTCCATAGTCAAATATAATGCTATATAAATGATATTATATACATGACACCCTTTTAAAATATCTATTTTTTCCTCACACTTTGCTACATTACTTTATATCTTACTCTTTTCATTGCCAGTAGAATATTTTTACACTTGTTTAAGATGTATTTGTTTCATTTTCAGATGTTCAAACAAAGTCTGGTGAAGATGTTCAAAGAAAAGGTAAATTTTTCTATTGATCAGTGTAAAGATTGTTTGATGAAGCAAACAAAGCTATTTGTTGGCGAAACAAACCCCACAAAGTAATTTATGGAGTTGTTATTTGTAACACGTCGCCACATTTTAAATGCTGCTGTTTAAATTGTATTTTTTTGCTTTGCTGATGCTTATTTCTATTTTATGTTTTGTCATTTTTTATCTTTGCTTTTTGACCGATTTTCAGGATGAAGATGTTATATTTCTTGAAACGTTCAAGTCTGCGAAGAAGCAACATCATATGTTTATTGAGTGCATACCTGTACCAAAGGAGATTGGTGATATGGCGCCTATTTATTTCAAGGTAACATCTCATTTTTTATAAGTGACTTCGTGCAACGCTTTCTTATCACATTATTCATTATATTATTTCATCTTGAAGCAACAAAGCATCTAATGCTAAGATTACAAATGTTGAGGGAAGAATTAAGGGAAGCTAAATTGAGGGGAAATGTACCCAAGATTAAGATAGAGGAACATTATTTACAACTAACGAATAATGCTCTTTCGATCTTTAGTTATATGAATCTCACAAGTGCTTCAAATTTTCACTGTATTATAATCATTTGAGTTCTTACTGCTTCTCGCGAGCATTTCTTTTTTCATTAGAACTCTAAAAATGAGTGCTCGGTGCAAATGATTTTCTTTATTTGAATTATGAGGAAAAGCTCTGCAACTGTTTTTGTTAGAAGAAAATGCTACTATTTTTGTTATTCACAGAAAGCTATTCAAGAATCTGAGACAGAATGGGCACAAAACAAGAAAGTTATTGACATTCCACGAAGCAAAGGGCCTAAAAAATCGGTATGTACATTTGTAAAGTATTCTCTGTTTTAATGAAAATAAGTTATGCTTATGTACAAACTAGGTGTAGCTAATTTGTATTTTTTTGATTTTGAAATTCCTTCCAAGACAATGAAAGGCATCAGTAGCCTAGCGAGGGGGGGGGCAAGGGGGCAGCTGCCCCCCTCCAATTCGCAGAAAGTTGGTCTCTGAGAAAAGTGCAAATCTGCAATAAAATTTGTAGGGGGGTACGACAAAAAAACAAGGCTTCATTTGCCAAAAAATTTGCCTCTTTGCCCCCCCCCAATCTTCCCGCTCTGGCTACGCCACTGAAAGGCATACAGAGTATTGAATGGGCAATCAATATTGGTAAAAATTAAACACTCAATCTGGATCTATTTTGCTTCATCTTCCCTACACCTACCCTTGCACATGTCCCGTATATATTACGAATATCATCCATGCATACTATGCATCCATATGTGTGATCTATTTTATGAATATTTTTAATTTGTTGCATTTATTGCTTGCCTTCAGATTCCCAAAGGATTGCCATACTTTGCTGTTGAGTTTGGTTTAGATGGTGGATTTGGGCATGTCATTGAAGACGAAGATGCTTTTGAAAATTATTTCGGAAAGGTAAAGTAGTTTTATAACTCAAATCAAGTCAGTAACGGCCATGTATGATTCTGATTGACCGAAGTCATATAACTGATATGGTCAGATCAGAATCCATGGTCAAATCGAATGTGAGCAATCAGTGCTCATTCTCAACTTATTAATGATTGTTGTCTCTACATTTTGTTGTCAAATTATTTCCTCTGACCTATCAAGCGTTTTCTTTTTCTTGATTCTGGTTTGCTTTATATGTGATTTATACACCGTTTCCTGTTGCTGTCCATAACTTAAAACATTATTAGCTCAAATAAATTGTCTACTATTTGGGTGTTTGGAATATCTATGCTCAGTTGCTATTAATAACAAATGCAGGTAACAGATTTGAACCTGTATAGATAGTAATAGTAGTGAGGAAAGCATGTGCTTGTAACTGGAATGGTCTTTGTTTTGTTTAGGAAATTATTGGTGGTATGTTAGATTTGGAGCCAAGAAAGTGGAGAAAGCCGCATAAAGAGACTTTCCAGCAACACAAACGCAAAGTGCTTGAATTTTCTGATAATTGGAAGGACCACGACTGGACAAGAGATTCATGAGATAAGTTATTTAATATGTATATTTAAATATATTATATATACTGAGTTAATTTTGTCTACACCAAGGAATATTGCTCTATATGCACCACAGGGCAACGGGATAGAAGAAGTAGCTACAATCAGAGAACAAACACATTTTCCGTCACTCTGACTTTTATGCTCACGCAATCTTCCGACAAGAAATCTTCAATCTGAAGATTGCGTTAACATGAAGTCCGAATAACATATCTCACGTCTCTTCCCTGGTTGTACGTTTTCTATATATGTTATATTTACATGTATTATGCATCAAGTATCATCTTCGATATCCTGTTACCGTATCATGTCTCTATTATGATAATTTGAAATTGAATGTCTTTAATGATACGATGTGGTAAATGAAATTTAATGTATATTGTTTGGATATTATTTTGATACTTCTAGTCTATTTTAAGTTTGTTTTTAGTAGAATTCACAAATCGTTTACTAGAATTCATAAAGGCATACTGGTGTCATGAAATGTTTAAATTTGATCCAATCTCTGCCTCCATCACCAAAAGTTGCAAAACAATTGAATTGCTGTGAGTTAACTTTTTTGTTTCTGAGAATTAACAATTTATGCATGTACATGATTAGTTCGCCTATCTAAAGTTTATGAATCAAGCGTTTGGAATTTTAGGTTTTTTTTATCTTTGAATGCAAAGTAACATGAAAGCATTGTTTTTTAGATGTGTTAGGTCACTCCATGTGGCATGCAGCAACAACCGCATCCTTTCGATTTGATTTTGATTTCGTAATGTTCAGGTTCACACATCAACCTTATACTAAAATTGGAGCGGTAAAGGTGTTGCGCTCAAAGGCTTCCATTCGCGAGTTTTGTCCGGCCGGTTTTCAGAATCTGCCTGCTCTATTTAATTCCAAACCGACTCGGACGTCTTCCCAGTAACGTGTATATTTGCACAACCTTTTTGGTTTTTCGAAATTCGTTTTGGTTTTCGAGATATTTCCAATTTTCTAACTCGAAAATTCTTCGCCCTTTGTTTTCCCGTAAAGAGGCCTTTCTCTTTCGTGTGAGAGGATGGAGTGCGTGCTGTTCTTTCGCCTTTTGTTTTGCGTGCGGGGGACGTGTCGAGAGCTTTGACGCGTACTGAAGCTTTTGAATCGAACAAAACGTTTTGTGCTCAGTAACCCCCTGACGAATACGGCGTCTGGATGATGTTATGTTTCTGTAAAGATCGATCCTGCGTTGTTTTGCGTTGCGAAGCCTTTTCGAAACAATGAAACCCTGTTACGTTTCGCACTTATTCGTTTGCGTCCTTTGTTACCTTGACCTTTGGTTGGTTGACGAGAAAGAGAAAAGTGTGCATTCATTTTTGATTTTCGAATTTTTGGGATGGGCAGGCAAACCGAATGGATTTATTTTGTTGGATGGCTGTTTTATTTTTGCTGCCGTTTTACTCGAGATTTCCAACTAAAAGCTTCAGGATTTAACTGGTAAGTGGCTAAGTTGTTTCTGTTGGCCTTTACTAAATTTCTTTGTACCTTCTTATTTTGATTTCAATATATTCAGGTCGACTGGTTTTTAGAAATTTTTAGGCGCTCTAAAGTTCTAAATAATTTTTTGCTTTAGAAATCCCCACTGCCCTAAATCGAATACTAAAACGATGAATTATCAAATTCTGCTTTTATAATTACAGGTCTGGATACAACGATCTAAATAAGGAATTTCAGAAACAGCAATTTCGTGATTTCACTCAACTGAAAGCCTTCAAAGCACGTGGTGCAGTTGTCTAAAAGCTATTTTGCCCTCCCTTGCCATCAACTGGAATTTTGCTTCAATGTTGCTCTTCAGAACTGTTACGAGCAAAACTGTACTGGTAAGTGGCTAAGTTGTTTCTCTTTGCCTTTCCTAAATTTCTTTGTACCTTCTTATCTTGATTTCAAAAGATTCATGTCAACTGGTTTTTAGAAATTTTTGCGCGCTCTAAATTTCTAAATAATTCTTTGCTTTACAAATCTCCACTATATTAAATCGAATACTAAAACGATGAATTATCAAATTCTGCTTTTATAATTACAGGTCTGGATACAACGATCTAAATAAGGAATTTCAGAAACAGCAATTTCGTGATTTCACTCAACTGAACTGAAAGCCTTCAAAGCACGTGGTGCAGTTGTCTAAAAGCTATTTTGCCCTCCTTTGCCATCAACTGGAATTTTACTTGAATGTTACTCTTCAGAATTGTTCCGAGCAGAACTCTACTGGTAAGTGACTAAGTTGTTTATATTTGCCTTTACTAAACTTCTTTGTATCTTTCTTATCCTGTTTTCAAAATATTCTGATGAGCTGATTTATAGAAATTTTTGCGCGCTCTAAATTTCTAAATAATTCTTTGCTTTAGAAATCCCCAATGTACTAAATCGAATACTAAAACGATGAATTATCAAATTCTGCTTTTATAATTACAGGTCTGGAAGCGACGATCTAAATCACGAATTTCAGAAACAGCAATTTCGTGCTTTCACTCAACCGAAGGCCTTAAAGCACGTAGTGCAGTTGTCTAAAAGCTATTTTGCTCTCCTTTGCCATCAACTGGAATTTTACTTGAATGTTACTCTTCAGAACTTTTTCGAGCAGAACTTTACTGGTAAGTGGCTGAGTTGTTTCTATATTCCTTTACTAAACTTCTTTGTATCCTTCTTATCGTGTTTTCAAGATATTCTGATGAGCTGGTTTATAGAAATTTTTGCGCGCTCTAAATTTCTAAATAATTCTTTGCTTTACAAATCTCCACTATATCAAATCGAATACTAAACCGATGAATTATCGAATTGTGCTTTTATAATTACAGGTCTGGATGCGACGATCTAAATCACGAATTTCAGAAACAGCAATTTCGTGCTCTCACTCAACCGAAGGCCTTCAAAGCACCTGGTCCAGTTGTCTAAAAGCTATTTTGCCCTCCTTTGCCATCAACTGGAATTTTACTTGAATGTTACTCTTCAGAATTGTTCCGAGCAGAACTCTACTGGTAAGTGGCTAAGTTCCATCTATTTCCTTTTACTAAACTTCTTTGTATCCTTCTTATCGTGTTTTCAAGATATTCTGATGAGCTGGTTTATAGAAATTTTTGCGTGCTCTAAATTTCTAAATTATTCTTTGCTTTACAAATCTCCACTATATCAAATCGAATACTAAACCGATGAATAATCAAATTCTGCTTTTATAAGAACAGGTTTGGGTACAACGATGTAACTCATGAATTTCAGAAACAGCAATTTTGGGATTTCACTGAACCGAAGGCGTTCTAAACACGTGGAGTTGCCTAAAAGCTATTTTGCTGAATTACTATTGCCGACTTGCCATCCGCCTGCTAACATTGTGGATTCATCGTTCAAGCACATCAATTTCTTTCTGGATCAGATAAACGCTGGAAAGGTTGCTTCAATTCCACGTGGATTCTAAAAGTGCCTGTCACTGAGCGTGATTCGCTATTCAAAACACGAAAGTTGTGGATTTTGGCCTGTGAAAGATGTGAGTAAATTGTTCAAAAACTTTCATGATTTGTTGTTTTTAAAAGCACTTATATTTAATCATTTTTGACTGGTCCCTGGGTGTTTAGGAGCATTCAAATTTGGGGCCCCACTAAAATTTTCATAATGGGCTTGCGTATTGCTTTCATGGAATTCGTGTAGTTATAAACATGCGTTATTGAGTGCCAACTGGTGTATTAAAAGTGTGTATTCTTTAATCGAAATCTCGAATGAAATTGATAAATTCAGTCCGAATCTGTTTTCTCATATTATGTACTCACAAATCTGATCCTTTGTTCACAAAGTTTCTCTGCATGGGGCTCGAGTTCAGGCGTTTCTGCCACACTGGCTAAAATAGCTGCTGAAATTTGTGCATGGATAAAAACATGGACCCAGAACAACTTGGAATGGCAATCGGGGCTCGGGATTACATGCACCGTGTGCTAGGGAGATTTAATCTGTATTTTTTAAACTGTTTATTCTTTAATCAAAATCTCGATCCCAGTGGATCAATTCATTCGCAATGGTTTTCTGATATTACTCGCAAACCTGATCTATTGTTCACAGAGCTTATTCTCTGCGTGGGTTTTGAGTTGAGGTGTTTCTGCCACGCGGAATAATGTGCTGGATTTCTCGCATCAGGGGAAAACATGGACCTGGAACAACCTGGAATGGAAACAGGGGCTCGGGGGTTCCATGGACCGTGTGTTAGGGGAATGGATGGAGCTATTAAAACTTGCATAATTTCAACTGAAAGTATATTACTTTGCGTGTCTATCCCACTTTTGTTCAATATCACTGTTCCACTCAGATCAGAGGCAATAACAATAAAAAACCCACCCCACTTCTGTTGAAGATCGCTGTTTCACTCAGATCGAAGGCCAAAACAACAGAACCCCACCCCACTTTTGTTGAAGATCGCTTTCCAACTCGGATAGAAGGCCAAAACAACTGAAACCCACCCCACTTTTGCTGAAGATCGCTATCCCATTCAGGTCGAAGGCCAAAACAACAGAAACCCACCCCACTTCTGTTGAATATCGCTGTTTCACTCAGATCAAAGGCCAAAACAACGGAAACCCACCCTACTTTTTATGAAGATCGCTATCCCACTCAGGTCGAAGGCCAAAACAACAGAAACCCACCCCACTTCTGTTGAAGATCGCTGTTTCACTCAGATCAAAGGCCAAAACAACGGAAACCCACCCTACTTTTTATGAAGATCGCTGTTCCACTCACGTCGGAGGCCAAAATACTAGGGAGGTGGCGCGCGAAGCGCGCCAGCCTTCCTAGTCACTATAATACTAAAATTGGAGCGGTAAAGGTGTTGCGCTCAAAGGCTTCTCTTCGCGAGTTTTGTGGGCCACGTTTCCTACAATTTTCCCGCTCTATTTATTTTCAAAACTACTCGGACGTTTTCCCAGTAACGTGTATATTTGCACAACCTTTTTGGTTTTTCGAAATTCGTTTTGGTTTTCGAGATATTTCCAATTTTCTAACTCGAAAATTCTTCGCCTTTTGTTTTCCCGTAATCAGGCCTTTCTCTTTCGTGTGAGAGGATGGAGTGCGTGCTGTTCTTTCGCCTTTTGTTTTGCGTGCGGGGGGACGTGTCCAGAGCTTTGTTGCGTACTGAAGCTTTTGAATCGAACAAAACGTGTTGTGCTCCGCGACCCCCTGACCAATACGGCGTCTGGATGATGTTTCGTTTCTGTAAAGATCGATCGTGCATTGTTTTGCGTTGCTAAGCCTTTTCGAAACAATGAAACCCTGTTACGTTTCGCACTTATTCGTTTGCGTCCTTTGTTACTCTGGCTTTTCGTTGACAAGGAAAGTGTGCAATTGATTTTTCATTTTCGAATTTCGAATTTGGGATTGGGAGGGCAGGCAAACCGAATGGATTTATTTTGTTGGATGGCTGTTTTATGTTTGATGCCGTTTTACTCGAGATTTCCAACTAAAAGCTTCAGGATTTAACTGGTAAGTGGCTAAGTTGTTTCTGTTTGACTTTACTAAATTTCTTTGTACCTTCTTATCTTGATTTCAATATATTCAGGTCGACTGGTTTTTAGAAATTTTTACGCGCTCTAAAGTTCTAAATAAATTTTTGCTTTAGAAATCCCCACTGTACTAAATCGAATACTAAAACGATGAATTATCAAATTCTGCTTTTATAATTACAGGTCTGGATGCAATGATCTAAATAAGGAATTTCAGAAACACCAATTTCGTGATTTCACTCAACTGAAAGCCTTCAAAGCACGTGGTGCAGTTGTCTAAAAGCTACTTTACCCTCTATTGCCATCAACTGGAATTTTGCTTGAATGTTACTCTTCAGAACTTTTACGAGCAGAACTCTACTGGTAAGTTGCTAAGTTGTTTCTATTTCCCTTAACTAAATTTCTTTGTATCCTTCTTATCCTGTTTTCAAGTTATTCTGATGAGCTGGTTTGTAGACATTTTTGCCCGCTCTAAATTTCTAAATAATTCTTTGCTTTACAAATCTCCACTATATCAAATCGAATACCAAACCGATGAATGACGAGATTCTGTGTTTTTAATAACAGGCTTGGATACAACGATCTAAATCACGAATTTCAGAAACAGCAATTTTGGGATTTTACTCAACCGAAGGCGTTCTAAACCATTGTTCTAAACACGTGGAGTTGCCTAAAAGCTATTTTGCTGAATTACTATTGCCGACTTGCCATCCGCCTGCTAACATTGTGATTTCATCTTTCAAGCACATCACTTTCTTTTTGGATCAGATAAACGCTGGAAAGGTTGCTTCAATTCCACTTGGATTCTAAAAGTGCCTGTTACTGAGCGTAATTCGCTACTTAAAACACGAAAGTTGCGGATTTTGGCCTGTGAATGATGTGAGTATATTGTTTAAAAACTCTCATGATCTGCTGTATTTAAAAGCCCTTATATTTAATCATGTTCGACTGGTACCTGGGTGTTTAGAAGTATTCAACTTCGGGGCCCCTCTAAAATTTTCATAATAGGCTGCTGTATTGCTTTCATGGAATTCGTGTAGCTGTAAACATGCGCTATTATGTGCAAACTGGTGTATTAAAATTGCAAATTCTTTAATCGAAATCTCGAATGAAATTAATAAATTCAGTCCGAATCTATTTTCTAATATTATGTACTCACAAATCTCATCCTTTGTTCACAAAGTTTCTCTGCATGGGGTTCGAGTTGAGGCGTTTCTGCACGCTGGTTAAAATAGCTGCTGAAATTTGTGCATGGGGAAAAACATGCACTGTGTGCTCGGGAGAGATTTGATCTGTATTTTTTAAATTGTTTATTCTTTAATCAAAATCTCGAATCGAGTGGATCAATTCATTCGGAATGGTTTTTCTGATATCACTCGGAAACTTGCTCATTGTTCACGGAGCTTTTTCTCTGCGTGGGTTTTGAGTTGAGGTGTTTCTGCCACGCTGAATAAAGTGCTGGATTTCTCGCATGACGGGAAAACATGGACCTTGAAAAACCTGGAATGGAAACCGGGGCTCGGCGGTTCCATGGACCGTGTGTTCGGGGAATGGATGGAACTAATAAAACTTGCATAATTTCAACTGAAAGTATATTATTTTGCTTATCCATCCCACTTTTTTGACGATCGCTGTTCCACTCAGATCAGAGGCAATAACAATGGAAAACCCAACCCACTTTTGTTTAAGATCGCTGTCCCACTCAGGCCGAAGGCCAAAATAACAAGAGCCCGCCCAACTTTTGTTTACCATCACTGTCCCACTCAGATCGAAGGCCAAAACAACAGAAACCCACCCCACTTTTGTTCAAGATTGCTTTCCCACTCAGATCGAAGGCCAAAACAACAGAAACCCACCCCACTTTTGTTGACACTGTCCCACTCAGGTAGAAGGCCAAAACAACAGAAACCCACCCCACTTCTGTTTAAGATCGCTGTCCCACTCAGGCCAAAGGCAAAAACAACATAACCCCACCCCACTTTTGTTCAACATCACTGTCCCACTCAGATGTAAGGCCAAAACGAAAGAAACCCAGCCCACTTTTGCTGAAGATCGCTATCCCACTCAGGTCGAAGGCCAAAACAACAGAAACCCACCCCACTTCTGTTGAAGATCGCTGTTTCACTCAGATCAAAGGCCAAAACAACGGAAACCCACCCTACTTTTTATGAAGATCGCTATCCCACTCAGGTCGAAGGCCAAAACAACAGAAACCCACCCCACTTCTGTTGAAGATCGCTGTTTCACTCAGATCAAAGGCCAAAACAACGGAAACCCACCCTACTTTTTATGAAGATCGCTATCCCACTCAGGTCGAAGGCCAAAACAACAGAAACCCACCCCACTTCTGTTGAAGATCGCTGTTTCACTCAGATCAAAGGCCAAAACAACGGAAACCCACCCTACTTTTTATGAAGATCGCTATCCCACTCAGGTCGAAGGCCAAAACAACAGAAACCCACCCCACTTCTGTTGAAGATCGCTGTTTCACTCAGATCAAAGGCCAAAACAACGGAAACCCACCCTACTTTTGCTGAAGATCGCTATCCCACTCAGGTCGAAGGCCAAAACAACAGAAACCCACCCCAATTTTGTTGAAGATCGCTGCTTCACCCACATCGAAGGCCAACATACTAGGGAGGTGGCGCGCGAAGCGCGCCAGCCTTCCTAGTCACTATAATACTAAAATCTGAGCGGTAAAGGTGTTGCGCTCAAAGGCTTCCCTTCGCCAGTTTTGTACCCACGGTTCCGAGAATCTGGCCACTCTATTTAATTCCAAAACTACTCGGAGGTCTTCCCAGTAACGTGTATATTTGCAACGCCTTATTGCTTTTTCGAAATTCGTTTTGGTTTTCGAGATATTTCCAATTTTCTAACTCGAAAATTCTTCGCCCTTTGTTTTCCCGTAATCAGGCCTTTCTCTTTCGTGTGAGAGGATGGAGTGCGTGCTGTTCTTTCGCCTTTTGTTTTGCGTGCGGGGGACGTGTCGAGAGCTTTGACGCGTACTGAAGCTTTTGAATAGAACAAAACGTGTTGTGCTCCGCGACCCCCTGACGAATACGGCGTCTGGATGATGTTATGTTTCTGGAAAGATCGGTCGTGCGTTGTTTTGCGTTGCCAAGCCTTTTCGAAACAATGAAACCCTGTTACGTTTCGCACTTATTCGTTTGCGTCCTTTGTTACCTTGACCTTTGGTTGGTTGACGAGAAAGAGAAAAGTGTGCAATTCATTTTTGATTTTCGAATTTTTGGGATGGGCAGGCAAACCGAATGGATTTATTTTGTTGGATGGCTGTTTTATTTTTGCTGCCGTTTTACTCGAGATTTCCAACTAAAAGCTTCAGGATTTAACTGGTAAGTGGCTAAGTTGTTTCTGTTGGCCTTTACTAAATTTCTTTGTACCTTCTTATTTTGATTTCAATATATTCAGGTCGACTGGTTTTTAGAAATTTTTAGGCGCTCTAAAGTTCTAAATAATTTTTTGCTTTAGAAATCCCCACTGCCCTAAATCGAATACTAAAACGATGAATTATCAAATTCTGCTTTTATAATTACAGGTCTGGATACAACGATCTAAATAAGGAATTTCAGAAACAGCAATTTCGTGATTTCACTCAACTGAACTGAAAGCCTTCAAAGCACGTGGTGCAGTTGTCTAAAAGCTATTTTGCCCTCCTTTGCCATCAACTGGAATTTTACATCAATGTTACTCTTCAGAACTGTTACGAGGAGAACTCTACTGGTAAGTGACTAAGTTGTTTATATTTGCCTTTACTAAACTTCTTTGTATCTTTCTTATCCTGTTTTCAAAATATTCTGATGAGCTGGTTTATAGAAATTTTTGCGTGCTCTAAATTTCTAAATTATTCTTTGCTTTACAAATCTCCACTATATCAAATCGAATACTAAACCGATGAATAATCAAATTCTGCTTTTATAAGAACAGGTTTGGATACAACAATGTAACTCATGAATTTCAGAAACAGCAATTTTGGGATTTCACTGAACCGAAGGCGTTCTAAACACGTGGAGTTGCCTAAAAGCTATTTTGCTGAATTACTATTGCCGACTTGCCATCCGCCTGCTAACATTGTGGATTCATCGTTCAAGCACATCAATTTCTTTCTGGATCAGATAAACGCTGGAAAGGTTGCTTCAATTCCACGTGGATTCTAAAAGTGCCTGTCACTGAGCGTGATTCGCTATTCAAAACACGAAAGTTGTGGATTTTGGCCTGTGAAAGATGTGAGTAAATTGTTCAAAAACTTTCATGATCTGTTGTTTTTAAAAGCACTTATATTTAATCATTTTTGACTGGTCCCTGGGTGTTTAGGAGCATTCAAATTTGGGGCCCCACTAAAATTTTCATAATGGGCTTGCGTATTGCTTTCATGGAATTCGTGTAGTTATAAACATGCGTTATTGAGTGCCAACTGGTGTATTAAAAGTGTGTATTCTTTAATCGAAATCTCGAATGAAATTGATAAATTCAGTCCGAATCTGTTTTCTCATATTATGTACTCACAAATCTGATCCTTTGTTCACAAAGTTTCTCTGCATGGGGCTCGAGTTCAGGCGTTTCTGCCACACTGGCTAAAATAGCTGCTGAAATTTGTGCATGGATAAAAACATGGACCCAGAACAACTTGGAATGGCAATCGGGGCTCGGGATTACATGCACCGTGTGCTAGGGAGATTTAATCTGTATTTTTTAAACTGTTTATTCTTTAATCAAAATCTCGATCCCAGTGGATCAATTCATTCGCAATGGTTTTCTGATATTACTCGCAAACCTGATCTATTGTTCACAGAGCTTATTCTCTGCGTGGGTTTTGAGTTGAGGTGTTTCTGCCACGCGGAATAATGTGCTGGATTTCTCGCATCAGGGGAAAACATGGACCTGGAACAACCTGGAATGGAAACAGGGGCTCGGGGGTTCCATGGACCGTGTGTTAGGGGAATGGATGGAGCTATTAAAACTTGCATAATTTCAACTGAAAGTATATTACTTTGCGTGTCTATCCCACTTTTGTTCAATATCACTGTTCCACTCAGATCAGAGGCAATAACAATAAAAAACCCACCCCACTTCTGTTGAAGATCGCTGTTTCACTCAGATCGAAGGCCAAAACAACAGAACCCCACCCCACTTTTGTTGAAGATCGCTTTCCCACTCGGATAGAAGGCCAAAACAACTGAAACCCACCCCACTTTTGCTGAAGATCGCTATCCCATTCAGGTCGAAGGCCAAAACAACAGAAACCCACCCCACTTCTGTTGAATATCGCTGTTTCACTCAGATCAAAGGCCAAAACAACGGAAACCCACCCTACTTTTTATGAAGATCGCTATCCCACTCAGGTCGAAGGCCAAAACAACAGAAACCCACCCCACTTCTGTTGAAGATCGCTGTTTCACTCAGATCAAAGGCCAAAACAACGGAAACCCACCCTACTTTTTATGAAGATCGCTGTTCCACTCACGTCGGAGGCCAAAATACTAGGGAGGTGGCGCGCGAAGCGCGCCAGCCTTCCTAGCCTATTATCTAATGCCTGTTTTTATGATTTTCTTTCAGATCAGATTCTGATGACGTTGTTAAACGCCGTTGCGAAGGCACCGAGTTTTTGTTTCTAAACAGCTATCACCTTGTTATGCATGACAATCGGATTGTAAGTCAGTTGTTTTCGTATTTACCTCGAAAGAGAAAGTAGTTTAGATAGCACGTTAGAAAATGTCACAACGCGAAAGTAAAGTCAAGCGGCTAGCCCTTGATTTTTCAGAAGACAATTGTTCATAAGACCAGATTGTTTTTCCTCGGAATATCCAAATAAATGGAACTTTGCTGAACATTGAATATTCTGCGACAGATGTTTTAAGAAGCAAACGCTTTGTGTACGACTCTTGAATTTGTCATGGATAAATGTGTGACCAACTTGGGTGTCTCTTCTGAATTACGTATTACACTTGGTATAACAAACAGTGTTATTGGTCTGCTGGCATTGCTGGGAAATCTTTTAATGTTTGTGATTATTTACAAGAACAAACGTCTGCAGACGAGATCAAACACTTGCCTTCTGTCACTTGCAATGACTGATTTTCTTGTTGGAATCATCTTGGAACCAATGCATGTGATGCAATTATTCTCAGCTACACTCCGTTACAATTGTACGTTCAATACCGTCAGAAGGTTCCTGGCTACATTTCTCTTATGTGCCTCTATAATGTCAATTGCATTGATCAGTTACGATCGTTGCATGCACCTGATCAAAACTGTCAATTATCCACATCATATGAGCAGAATGAAGATTGCTTTTCTTATTTTGTTTTGTTGGACATTGCCTGCTGCTCTGCCATTTATCAGATTCGCTGGTAAGTTCAGATTTGTTTGCTCTTATCATTCATTTTCTACATGATTTATATTTTGCATTTATGATTAAAAGATGATTTATATATAGTCCTTTAATAGAAAGACGATGTTCTCAAATAAATTTCAGAAATATGTTTGTGGAAAATACAGTAATTCCCGCATAAATAGAAAGGGACATGTAAGAAACTGCAGCCTGCTAGTAAAGAGAATAATGGAGCAGTGGCGGCGCAAGGGGGGGGAATGGGGGGACTAGTCCCCCCACTTTTTCAGAAAGATTGTCTCTGAGATTCATGCAAATCCGATGAGAAAACTGGGGGGGGGGGCGGTAGGCCTACGTTCTGTGAATTGTGTCGCAAGATTATTTCAATGTAAAACACAAAAATGATACCTTTTTGTTTGACAGTTCCCAATAAACAAGTGAAAATTAAAGTCTATAGGTCAGTTCACGATTCTATTGGACATGTAAAACTTCCATATTTGAAATCATATATCAGCTTAAGAGCATTAGAGCGTCTCCCATGAATTCCCATCTTGGAAGGGAATTCTCCGACGTTTTCCGACGTTCAAAGCTGCTATCAACGGGTGTTGTTTCAAAACATTTTTGCTGAGATTGACTCTCGTAACTATACCCATTTGTTATGCTTCTGTAAAGGTTTTTTGTGTTGCTCTAATAATGTATGCAGAAAGAGAAATAAAAGAATCCTAAGCCATTTTGAGACCTCAGGAATGACAAAATCCCGGGAGCTTCGCCCCCTGGACTTCTACCAGGGCGCTGCCCTGGACCCGCTGGGTGGGCTTTAATCGCCCAAGACCCCCAGCTGTTTCAAGCAACGGCCTCCGGCCAAGTTTTAAACAGACACAATTTTTAAAAACTTCTTGCCCGCCCCAGAAAAAATTGTAAATATGTTATCCTTTCTCTGTTTTTCCCCAGGTGAATCGCTGTACTGTGCAGCCATAATCTTACTCATTGCGTCTGTGTTTTTAACCATGGTCATATGCTACTACTTCATAATGAAAGTTGTGCGAAATACCAGTCGTAATATAACACCAGCCGTGGAAGTAATTGACGATGAACATAGAGAAACAAGAAGAGAAACAAGAAGTCACATTCGTGTTGCAAAAGCCATTGCAATAATCATAATAATCTTTGGCCTGCTGTTCACCCCCATTGCTGTCTTCATGAGCATCGTTTCATTCAGTGCTCTACCCTTTATTGATTACAAAGGTTTCCATGGAAATGTGAAAGAGGTGTGCTATGCGGTTGCCATGACCACGGCCATGGCCAACTCTGCCATCAATCCTGCTGTGTACTACTTCAGAATACCGGAATTCAAAGAGAGGCTGAAGATGCTTTTCGGCATACAAGCTCAAACGCAGTCGCTCTCTGGTTCTGTTGAGAAAGGAAATCTGGCCGTAGTTGGAGAAAAAAGTGATACGAAAACAGTTTCAGGAGATTTATCTGAAGAAACTGCCCTTACTGTTTCCACGTGAATATTTAATTAAAAAAATGAAGATTCTTTCTTTATTTTGCATCAAGTTTAAAGTCATATTTTATTGCAACTTCTTATTTTTAGCGCATAATAGAATGGCGTGCACCGTCAAAAAACACGTTTTCTTTAAGTTTAACCACTGACTAAAGTCAAAGATACATCTTTATCCGAAATATGTAAAATTTCAATTACTGCTTCTGATTTGCCAGTACTCCGACTAAAATTTCATATAGAAGTTATGGTTCTGGTGCTTATAAATTTGAAGTCAATGCTTTTGCTTTCTTCAAATTCAAACTCATACTCTATTTGCTTCTAAACATTAAGTCTCCACCTCGTTCTCAATCTGTCTCCTTTCCATGTCAAATTGCCGCCAATATTGTTCTGACCACGTGTTGTTTCATGTTTCTAACCATCAAAATTCTTGCCACAGCCCTTGTTACGCATGTGTTCGTACGTAGGTCTTCTGCCAGCGCAAGCACGCTGGTAGGACGCCTGTTTTTTGGCGGAATGTGCACGCCATATTACAGCATTGTTATATTTCCTACTTTGCAAAGTGATATTTTGCTAAATGATTCATTATTTTGCATTTCTTTTTCTGAAATAATTAAATTAGATAAAGTAAAAGTATGAACCGTTTTGCCGTGACCAGGATTCGAACCTGGGTTATTGCGGCCACAACGCAATGTACTAACCACTATACGATCACGGCCACGTTATGCTAAAATGATTATAATTTAGTAGTATTTGCTGGTTAACAGCTTACAGGTTATTATTGCTTTATCATTTGGCAGGTAATTATTTTACGAAGGTCGCTATGAAGTGTTTTCTGCGTTCTGGGAGTGTCTCGCGCATTTTACAATGACGAATGCTAACGCGGGAATTGGTTCATCGTCTCATTTGCCATGCGCCGTCCAGTCCAGTCCAAAGGAAAGGAAGGCTTGGAGGCAAGGCAAGACGAAAAAGAAGTGATATTTAAAGATGAAGCACTGGGAATAAAATTCAATGTAAGTGTGGCGATATTTCTTTTAATATTCATTACTTTGCGTGTTAGGCATCTTCTCACTGCAATAGATTGTGTTTTTAAAGCATTTTTGGGCAAAACTTTGAGATCTTAAAACGCCTCGTGCAAGCTTAAAATGTCGAGCAGAGGTATCGAGCCTAATTTAGGCCCATCTCTTTTTCAAGTCATGTTGGTTTGTTCTCGAATAATGATGATTACCAAAATCGGTTTTCTTGATTCTCTGGTTGACTAATTCAGGGCTCGCGTTTCTAACCAGTGTCATTATAAAATGATAGCATGTAACTAAACTTGCAAAGACAGACGTGAAACATGACAAGTTTTTAGTTTGCATTGTTCGCAATTTGACAAAGCTTCGTCTAAGGTCTTATCCAAAACCCTATGTTTTCGGTTTTATTTTTCGGGCGACTCTCACCGATAGCTCTTAATTATTCACATTTAATGACTATTTTTGTATGATTATTGATATCTAAATGATTATTTATACTTGTATATTTCAGTTTCAAGATGAATAATCAAGTTGATGCCGAAACAGAAGTTTTGAAGAGCAGAACAAACAGCAGCAGCACAGCGTTTTATGAAAGCTCGACAGACAATGCAATACAAATATTTTGTTGTATAAGTTATTTTTTTCTAGCAAAATCATGTACAATTTTATTCAACATGAGAAGTTAGGGTGTGTATTTTATCTGGGAACAATAGGCATAGGCTAACATAAAGAGTAATCTAAAATTAATTCATTAATTGATAGCTTAAGGAATTCTTCCCTTGTGATAGTATTATGACTTAGGATAATTAAGGAATGCGCGATAAACTTAGGATAGATGCGCAATAAAGTAACATAGTAATGTGTAGCTAGGCTAATGGGGTCAATGGGTGGGGTAGCTGAGGGTGGATAAATTGGGTGGTAGGGTTGCTATGATGGTTGCAGGGGAAGTAGCCTCTTGCAGCCGTCGTAGCCTATGGCCGTGGGTACCCAGCCCCACGGTCGCTGGTTTGTCCCGGACGCTCTGATTTTTAAAAGGTGGGAGGGAGTAATATAATAATAAAAATACCCGGCCCCTTCCGCCATGTCAAGCTCTGGTTTGAGGAGTGCTGTCAGCTACCTTGCTTGGCATATGGCCTCATGTACTCAAGATCCCCTATCTGGTCTAACCAAGTTGCAAAATCCACGATCAATGGCTCTATTCCCAAATGATAAGAAAATGATGCATCTATTATGTTATCGCAATATTATGTTAACACAGTCTTTATCCAAGTTCGTTTATACGAAATGACTTAAAAAACAAAACAATTGGCTATGAAGCGTGCTCCAAATCACAAGTCAATGAAGTTTAACTCTCAAAGTCAGAAAATGAAACCTGTTGCATTTATACCAAACGTTCCTAGGCCTCTAATTTTAGAAACAGCAAACGTTGATTTGCGGTGGTAAAAATCGATTTGAGGCAAATAAGTCACGAGAGCAGTAAGCATTGCCCCCCGTAGGCCATAGCGTCATTGCATTTACTGCACCCCCCAGGTCGTATCATCATTATTTGATCAGACGAGTGGCTGAACATCAACAAAAGCGAGGACCACACTAGATTTTAGCCCCTTGAACAGTGAAAGAACCCACGTCAGGCAAACGAATACTTTGTGCAAATAAAAAAACCAAAATGCTTACGAGCTAGAAACAATAATTCAATAATGAAATGCTATCAGTACTAAAAAATGTTTCACTTCTGTTCAAGCTGATGTTATAATGCAACGGAAACAGAGATGAAACATTTTAAAAAATTACTAGAAAAACAAATTAATAAAAATTCTATAAAACATGACGTCTGAAGATACAATAACAGAAATGCCCCTACACTTCTGATATTTCTTCTTCCAGCTGTACAAAATAAACTATTTAGTTTACGTTTATGACAATGCTATAAAACCAAAGCTAAGCAAATGAACTTTCCACTAAATCATGAAAACTATGATAAACAATGGTCTTGACCAATACTGTCGCTAGAATTAACCAAGGTTGACTAAATAGGAACAACCAGCCAAGCACAAACTCGCTTAACTATTAACCTACATTCACTAATCCAGTCCTTAACCAGCAACAAATTGTAAGCTAATTTCTCAAATTGCAACGATAGCCATCTAATACTTTATTGTTAACAAACTGATTTAGAATTAACTTGATTAACCTTAAGTTTCTAATTGTATACAACTTATAAATTATAACTAACTAAACAAACAAAACCAGTGCCACGTCTGTCAGAAAGCAGATAAAAAGAATAAAGTAATAGTAAACCATTTGCACATTAAACAAACAATTAGAATTGTATCTACTTAGCACATCATGAGCAATACCATCATAACTGAACTATTGTATAACTTGGCCCATAAAAGACTAATTTCCTACATCTCCCTTATACCTTCATCAATTCTGTCTTATTCTGATGTTATATGCAGAGAACTAGCTAAATAAATAACTAATAATAAATCAAACTTAAAAATGCACAAAAGAATTCATTTGAATGGGTGAGTTGTAGCCTAATTGGGAACCAGGGTAAGGGTTCATGGTACAAGCCTTTGCGATGTCAGAGCAGACCGATATCAAATTCAGCGACCCAGGCTTCAACTACGATGACGCGTACAATGCTTAATACATCTCCTAGTTTTGGATGCAAACAGATCACAATTCTCCTCCTTCTCAAGTAATACCCCATCAAAATGAAGACAAGTAGCAGCTTCAAGCCTTTTAACCCTGGTCCTTACAATTTCGATGACTTGGATAATCGTGTGATAACAAATATTGCGAAAAAGTAACAATATCGATGCAAAATTTTCTCACCCTAGGAATAGAAGCCATAAACCGAGAAAATGACAACAAGGCTGAGCCAGAATCAAGGACCAAGAGCCATGAAGACCATATGACGAAGCAAGGTATACCAACAGCAACTCCACATGACCAGAGCTTGGCACGGCGGACGAGGCCGGGTGCTTACATCATCACAAAATCTAGAAAATAAATAAGTTACTAAAGTTATTCAAGTACAAGAAAATATAAGTAAATATAATCGACAAAATCACAAGCAGGCAAGACTATACGGTTAGATCAAGGTGGTTAGAAGAACAAATTCTTCTGATGATAAAATTTCACAGCATTTTAAAGAATCTATGGGCATAAACTTAATTTCTCTCGAAACGAAGATCCTTTCACTTATTTTGGGAGCATAAAGAAAGCTCTTTATTCTTGGATCAGGGAATTGCCATCCATCAAACTTGGCCCATTTTGATATTCTTAAGTAAGCTGGGGGGGGGGGGGGTAAATAATCCTTGCATGTTTGTGACAATGACGACACTTAAAATAGTATCCTTTACTTTATCCTTATCTTTACAGTGAATGATCTACTCATGTAATTGAGCGATTTTGCAACGCAAGTATTATAGACAAAAAAAGAACTGCTAAATCTAATAGTCCTATACTCCTCCTTTGTTCAAGCCTTTATTCATCTGTTAAATATTCCAGCAACCTCCGAACTTCAATAACCACCAAAACAAGAACAAAACAGCTAAAACAAGAACAAAAAAAATGAATTACAATTTTCAAACTAAACTAGAAAGATGAAAGAGAAAGATAAAATCAATGACAACAGAGCTGAAGGAAAATAAAGAACAGTGAAGAAATGTAAAGAGTAGTAAACTAACAGTTAAATGTAAGACTTGACAATGAGTTATTCACTCAGAAACATTTAATCACTTAGTTGAACAGGGAAGATAATACATGAAAATTAATACATGAAAACTACCTTTTATGTTGTCACAAAAACCATGTTTCATGTTGTTTCCACTAAGTTGCTTGCAAATAACTCCTATCTTCATCCTTTAACGAAAAGAGTACAAACAAAAAGATGAAAGAATTTTGAAAAAAGGAACTAATAGAATTACGAGGAGCATAAAAGTAATCTTGATAATAAGAAACCAGTTGATTTAATTAAATAAAAATACGAAACCAAAACTTACCAATGCTTGATTCGTATTTGAATAATATTCATTGTAACCGTATCCTGGTTTGGAAGGCTAACAGGTGCTACATCTTGCCCAAGGATGACCTGGGAGTAATGGCAGTTAAGAGGTAACTCCATTCTCCTCCAGTTAAACCTCTGCCACTGGATGCAGTTTATTGTCATGCCCAGGACAGTCGCGATTATTCAGAAAATCAAAATTTATTTCTTTCCTTTAACCTTTGTATTAATGTTCTTCATTTAACTTCATTTAACTTCAATTAATATTTAATGTTTCAAATGAAAAACAAAGTTATTATCACAGCAACGCTTATCACTCAATACGATTATAGCTATATCAAATATGAAATATTAAATATCAAATATCTATATAAGATTTGTTATTATTGAAAAAGATAGCAATCAAAAAGCAGATAATCCTAAATGCATAGTGAAAATAATGATTCTTGAATGTGTCAAATGTCTCAGCTTTCAATTTAACGTTTGGTAACTCTTGTACTATAATTGTTAAACTGACTCACATCAGTAGAATATAATAATTAAACATGATAATAAGAAGAAATATATTTAGAGTTGATTTGTGCTGTATTTCTAAATAAGTAAGCTTGCCAAACTGATAACAAACCGCTTAGATAAAGGTCACAATATTATTCTTCAAGAGTGATACTTAAAGAGTACAGTAATAATGATAATATGATAATATGATAAGCTTCAGAAATATCACTTTCCTTTCTTTTTCTGTGCGGTTTTCGCCATGTGGGCAGCGTACTCCTGCTTCTTTGTTTCAAATTCAGCAATTTCCATTTCCTATTTAACAGCAAATGAATGACAATCAGTAATATGTACAAATATAAAACGAGCGTAGAGCCTAGAGTGGAAACTGAGCATTTAAGAGAAACTGCTGGCACATGCAACAATGTACTCTCCTCTTTATGGGTGCGTTCTTTTGGGAACATGTTTTGCCTCTTCCTTTTTCTGCAGACTTTGGAGAGATGGAAAGCGCGTTTTTTTGGTCAATTCTCCGGAAAATCGCAGACTTCGCAGTCTCCAAACTCTTCTGTCTCCAGAGCGAGAAGACTTTATAGACTTCGCAGAGATTCTCTTTTTTGCGTGACACGGCGTTCAAATCAAGGCAACCTAGCTTATAATTTATATGGCAATCAGCAACGCTTTCAAAATGAATCAAATTGAAGTTCTCGAAACTCTTCCATTGCGTTTTTTTGGAGTCATGGATCGGAAGTGTGCGAACTCTACTTTTTTGCGAATTCGAAAGAGTCAAATTTCCCAAAAGAAGGCACCCTATATAACTTACACAAACTGAGAAAGAATGATATGCAATTCAAGGAATTGCATAGCTTAATGTCCTAATATTGATTGAGATTTAATGTTTTTAAACAAAATTAATCATTCTACGTACGAGCTGTTTACGCATCGCTTCGATCTTCTTTTTATCTTCATTCTGTGCTTGTTTCATGTCTTCAAATTTGGCTTTCAACTGGTAAAATAAGAGGGCTCAAATAAACGATAAAAGAAAATGCGCTGACATTTCTTGTAACTATCTATATACAGTCAACTCTGTCTAATTCGAATACCCTAGGGAAGGGTGAAAATGTTCGAATTACAAAAAGTTCGAATTATAGAGGTTTGTTTTATAAGAGTTGGTTCATTAGTGATCCTTGAAGGGACAGATAATTTCGTTTGAATTAGATAGAGTCCGAATTACACGGGTTCGAACAATGGAGATTTGACTGTATTTTAAAGAGATATACACGATGAAGGCAAACAATTTTTAATGTCCGAATTGTTTTGCAAGATGGAAAAATATATTTTCTTTGTTGAAACTCTGAATCTTTTGTGTTGAAAGTGTGCATTTTCTTGCTTACACGTTTTTTATATATAAGAAATTGCTTTATAACAAACTTACTGGTAGAATTTAGGGTAAATTACAATAGATTCTTTTGTTTTCTTTCACAATAGAAAACAATAGAAAACTTAAGAAACCTTTACTAGTAGGGTCTGAGCTAGGTTTCTTATAAAATAAAAAACGTGTACAAAACCCCACAGAGGGAAAGGAAGTGTTGAGGGAGCCACTGAGTGATTCTCTAGGAAGGTCCGAAATAACTTTGAAAAATGTGCGAAAATATTTTGTCCGACATTTTTGTGTCCAAAATTGTTTACCTTAAATTCATTCTGTAAGAAAGAGTGAAAAACAAACCTCTTGCTCTGCAACGGTCAGTTCATTTTCCTTTTCCTTGACCTTCTGAACAAAAGCTTGTCGTATGTTCTCTTCTTTCTTTTGCAATACCTGCATGTAATCTTCTCTCTTCTGTTTATATGATTCTTGGATGCTAAGGGAACAACACAACAACCATTAATAACCATGAAACACGGTACATCCCTAACATGGCTTTTGCTTCCTTTCAGAAACTAACAATAATCATAAAATCTTGTTATGAATGAATCAGTATGCTGTGCCTTGTTTACCTGTCTTGCTTGTCATCGAAGCCCTTTTCTTCGAGTACCAATCTACGATAAAGCTCATAATGTCGTCGATGAGTTGTTTCAATCAAGTCTTCCATGTTAGTTCTGCAATGAAACAACAAACAAACAAATCCATTACTGATCTCTGAAATATATAGCTCCTGTAAAGCACATAGCCTTGGGCGAACAAGATAAAACAACGAACGGCTTTGCTGGAAATTCGAGCATGGAGCACGCAATCTTTCAGTGAAGCGGTTTGTTATGAAACGTTCATGTTGTTGTTGCTGTGTATTGCTTTATATACTAAGTTGCTGTTATAATTGTTGTTTTGTAGCAGAGTTTTAAAGTGGATTAAAGCCTAAGATTAAATTTCACAAATAATGTCTTATTTTCTTCGTCTAAGCTTCACCTCAAGGTTTAATGCATGACACAGAGGGCTCCATCTTATCCCGAAACGATGAATCAAAAAGCTACTAGATCACGTGACCATGTGATAATGTAAAATGTGTTGGCCACAAATAACATACCTGAGAAGCATCTCACGAAGTTTGACAAAATCACAGTGATTCTCGTTCTCAACTGGCAAATAGAAAATGAAGCCGTTGATAGTATTTATAATAACACATAGAAAAGATATAATTCGTGAATATTCAAAAATAAAAGAGCATAAAAGTGAAGTTTGTGAAGAGAGTTGTTAGAAGTACCTAAAACGGTTCCCCATGGGTACTGTCTTGCTCTGAATTTCTCTCCATTGATAACTGTTTCCTCGCGGCTTCCAACCACAGCAAAAGGTAGTTGTTGCTGCAAAACCAAAACATAAATGCATTACAAGCTACAGAATACGGCGCTAGAATGCAGTAGAATCTCGAAATAATGATGAACAAGCTGCAGTTGGCAGCGCAAACTACAAGTTGGGTCCTATAAAACGTTTCATTAGTTATAAAGTCCACTTTAATAGGTTTGCAAATTGTAATTTATGATAAAATTAAAACGATTTGTTGCAATAAGAGAAGAATTTGGCTTACATTCATCTGGGTGTTGATTGAGGCTACTGTTTCGTCATCAGTGGGAAATCTGTACAATTGGACATCATTCTTTATCAATTCATCCATTATCTGAAATTAAAAAACATGTTATTAGTTAGTCTAACAGAGTTACATATTCCCCAAAGCTTCATATCTACAGTGCACTCAAATGCACAAATTTTCATAACCAACCAATCTGTTTCAAAGCCTAGTACTTAAAATCCTTCACTTTGGACCTCTTTTGACCAAATTGCAATTCCAAAAGTCCCTTGTTTTAACCACATGTCAAGTCTCCTAAAAATCTCTTTTTATACTGCAGGTGTTCTTGCCTTCAGTGGTACAAGTACTTTATGTTTCTTGACCATCTAGATGTATGTTGCTTATAAAGTAGTTACTTATGAAAAAACATACAGAGTGCTGTAAAACACTTGAAACGAAATGGTGAATATTTGTTACTAAACAATATTCTATTCGTGATTGGATGTATATTGTCATTTTAGACAACTTGAACTTCTCCTCCCTCCCCAAAGTAAAATCATTAAACTTTGCAATAAAGTAACTATTATTTCAAACAACCAAACAATGGCACACAATACAGACAACAAATAGAGGACCCAGACCAATGAGATCTCAAGACAAAGTACCAACAGACAAAACCTACCCTTTGCTTAAAACCTTGCAGTTCATTCTTGGACACAGTATCCGCTTTAGCAATGATGGGTATGATATTGACCTGTGTTATAATCAAAGCATTAAATAATCAAATATAAAACAAGACATCTCAAAATGAAAATCCCTGCAGAACAAGATGAGCTTCCTGGTGCAACAAACTTAATACCTGCACTTGATATAATAATGTATCTCTATTTTATCAAAATCTTAACATGGCCAAGTATTTTTATGCATCCTTGCAGGTTTTTATATTATATTGTTTAAAATTGAAAGTTTTGATCTCTCGAGAAGAGAAAAGATAGAGTTGAAAAGATAAAAACGAACATCTACCTTCTTGTCAAGTCTTTTCATGCACACCAAATCTAACGATTTCAACCTATGAGAAAAAATAGGAAAATAATTGACAATTCAAAAACAGAAACATCAAATATGGAAAATTTGATATTCTTAGAGAAACTTGTTAAACTTACGAGTGTCCAGTTGGAGAAATAAAGTAAAGGCAGGCATGAACTCTTGTATCATGATAAGCATTCAAAGATCTCTTGATTTTCATTTCTTCTTGTAAGTAAGCTTCAAATTGGGAATCAATGTATGTCAATATCGTCTTTGTGCTGCAAAAGAAGCAAAGCCATAACTCTCCACTATCAGTATATTCTTTAACTTAATGATAAATCACATTGCATAGTGCACTTCATTCCTTCTTGAAGTATTCAAACCATGCTTCTAAGCTTTTTAAACAAAGGGTGAGACACTTCAAACAAAATAATGGCATTATTGCTTTGCTTTTACAAAGTAATTCAGCAAGTTATGAATACACATTATAAAAGCTAGCATGCCATCAAAGGTGAACTCCACACATTTTTCTGTCTTCCCCAATTTAATTATCGTAAAAACTCTATTCAGCCCTGGGGAATTCGCAAATAAGGCTCAGAAAAATGCTTGTGTGAACCAAAACCGAAGCAATATATATTCTATGACATTTTATGGTTTACCTAATCACAATTTTGTCATTGTTCGGATTTTGGTAAACAAGGAGGGCTTATTAAAGATGGGTTTAGTAAAGACTTTACAATAGTTTTACCACAAGTCCTCGGTTAAGCCCCCACCCTCGATTAAGCCCCACCCTCGAATAAAATTTTGCAAAATAAGCCCCCAGGGGCTTAATCAAAGACTTACGGTATGTATGTTTGAACCTTTGAATGGGTCTAAACAGTCAAGCAAAGTTCTCATTTTTGTTGAAAGTTCAACACACCAAGAGTTGACCCTATACTTGAATCCAAGAACTAAAGCTGAGATTAAAATTAAAATGAGAATTAGTATGGTTACCTGTCTTCTTTGTCGATTTGATCTCCAAATCCTACAGTCTCAACAACAGTTAATTTCAAAGAAACATTGCTTTCTTTCAAATCTAGGGAAATAGATGACAAAGTTTAGTAAATGGGTACAGAACGCAGGTAAAGCTTCTGCCTCAAATGATATCAGTTTGTCAATACTGTAATTTACATTCACCGTATGTAACACATTCAATCGCAACTCCTGGACTGTCATGATCATGAGGCTGTCCTTTTAAGAAAGCACAAAATAATTAGTATCTTAAAATGAAACTGCTAAGAAAACTTGAAAAAATTAATTGCAATCTACATTTACCAAGACATACCTGAAAATGTTCGTTTGAATAACGAGTCAATTAAAGTTGATTTTCCAATTCCAGTTTCACCTGAAAAAGTAATAGGTCTTTAATCAGAAAATGACATACTTTGATAAAAATTACCACTGTTAGATTAAAAATTAGATTCATTACACTTTTATTGCTGCAGTAAAGGCAGGTGATAATCTATTCTTACACAGTATATAAACATAAGTATACACAGTTAAAAAAACATAAATATTGGCATACCAATGCATAGAATGTTAAACGAGAATCCCTTATTAACAGATTTATTAACCAGCTGATCAGGAAGACTGTCAAAGCCAACATGTCCTGTAAGTTTCATATTCCTGCCCGCTGGACCCTAAAATAAAACAAATTCTTGATAATAAAAAATATATACATTTGACATAATCAGAATGAAACAAAGGGAAGGGCAATGGTTAGTCTATCGTGAGCCTTTATTTTCGTAGGATTTTGAAGAACTTCGCTCCAGGTTGTTATACACAGACATAAACAACTTTCGTTTCGAAAAACATTCTTTTTTACTTGACAAGCATTGAGTGTGTTAATCATGAAGTAACTCAATTCGATGTTTTTATAAAACTAAAAAAATGAAGTATGTTTACTTTCGATCAAACCCAGTCAAAAGAAGAAACACGAGAGCTTCTGAATTGATATGTATAATAGGCCATCTGGCATTTTTTTCGCCCCAAATACACATGACGGGCATCTAATCAGCATTCATACACACCACACCAACAAAGAAATTAAAAAGCATCAACTTACCAGTGACCTGAAGCTTTCAATCTCTCCAACCATTGTTGCGATATGATAAGTAGTTTGATATTTATCTCTTCTATCAGCTATAAAAAACGAAGTTGATTGAATGTGTCCTCGATATACACGCCTATGTTTTCATTCAATGTTGGGTCTTTGGTGGGTCGCTTCGATTTGGGCTTCGCGTTTTCATGTTTCCACCACTCCAGTGCGCATGCGTAAGCCAATTAGTGGTTTCCGGTCTTCGTGAGTCAGATCTTCAGGTTGCTATTATTTCGCATCGTTTTCTCAACTAATTAACAATTTTCACAACAAAAACAAATATTAATGGTTAGTGAGTATATAGCTACACTTAAACCTATATTTACATACATTTTCATTGTCACAACGGACACTTCGAGCATAACCGACCGGCTTCCATGCATAAAGTCTTCTCAATTTGATTAAAAAAGTCTTCTCCACTTGATTAAAAAAGTCTTCTACACTTGATTAAAAGTCACATTAACATGTATAATACCCATCAAACGGTATAATTCTCATTTCACTACCAACGGAACTTATGGTATGCGCATGGAAAATGTAATAACAAGTAAAAACGCTTGCAATCTTGCTTTAATGTCAACTCTTTACCTCGAAAGGGGCTTTATGTGGGTGACCAAGCAATCAACACTCTTGATGACTTTAAATATGAAGGGCAAATCGTTGTAAAAAGAGGACCCGGGTCGTACGCGTGGACCCAAGACCCTCAAATATCAACAGATTTATGTGTTAAAAATCCTATGAGGATTAAGCATAGGGGATTTAGCAACTCCCACCTCTATACAAAAATGTAAAAATCTTTTACAACATCTGGTCCAAATGTAGAAATTAACGATTTTAACAGCACCAGTTTCATGTGTCCATAATAAAAACGTTTCGAAGTCCGAGGAAATGAAGTTCATGGAACAGATACTTGCAGCTAAGATTAGATCACCCTCTTTTATAAAACTGACTCTGTGTAATTATCCTGTGAAAACCAAATGTGAGATCTTTCCGCCATAAACCTAAAAAGGAAAGATAAGAAATATTCCAAAACAGAAATCAAGGATCATAATTAATCTATCGACTAATATATCTAATCGACGCTTTGCTATTTGCCTTTCTCTAAACATAAATTAGAGAAATATATCTTATTTAAAACACAGTAAAATAAAATCACAACACAAAAACACAAACAATAAAAAGAATGCATAATTTTTATCAATAAATAAATGATTAATTCAGTTCTTATTCTTGCGAACATTGAGTGCACACTGCTATAAAATGGAGTCACAAAATACGCTCTTATAGCAGCCCAGGAAATACGCAATGCTTACCAGAGAAATTTGTGAAGATATTCTACCAATACGTTGAGTTTTTCTTGCTCCAGGTCAGTTTGAGAAAGAAGAACTGGTAGTTTTACTATGCAAGAAAACATTAAATACAAATCAAATTGAATTAAAACTACTCCTCGAGAGACTTGAATTTAAACAGCTCTCTGCTTGTGAAACAGCCTTTAACTTACGAAACAACCTGACAATGCGCTTGAATAAAACTCTTAACTTACCAAATAATCTAAGTAGATGCTCTGCTCCATATATTTCTACAGGTGTTAATGATTTATCGCCAGTAAGTGGATATGGAATGAAGGATGACTCAGCCAATTCAGACCTTTCACCAGTTGCACACATCTACAAAGACAGCATCAATCTAAGCATTACTATTAACTACTACTACGTTGTATCCATAATGCGGTCTGTACTAGATACAAGAGGCAAATTAGGTACAAGATTCACACGTACTACGATAATGAAAGACTTAGCTATAGAAAGCATCGTGCGATATCGCTGGAAATCCAACTGATTCAATAAAAATCAGTTAATGATAATTTATCAAGTTATTTAAGTGTGGCAACAATATCCTTCGATGGAGAGAGGATGGGTGTAGTCAATGTTTCAATTATCCTATCGGGTCGCCCAGGTATCTGCATTTTATCGAAAATTAAGTGGGTCAAAAGTTATCGATGGTTTGGAATCTAGTTCATTATAAATCTGGCAAGCAAAAACCCTTTTCGACTAGCCTCGCCTTCAGTTCTGTAACGAAAGACCGTAGACACAACATGGCACGAAGTATATTGTCGCATTTCTTGGGCTCATTCATGTTTTGACAGTTCGAGTAGAGATCAAATGATTGAGGGAAGAAATCGTTATGTTGCACTAGTGGACATCGTAAAGTAAAGAAATTTGACAATTGGGTATCGGGAAAATAAGATTCGCTTTGCATTGCTTGGCTAAATCTTCCTACCGTTTCGCGCATATTCCTTGCACTCTGAGACAGCTCCATGGTTTCGGCAGTTGCTCCAACTGCCAGTGATAATTGTTCCTTGCTGGCAGCCTCTTTTTCATGTTCAGACAGTCTTGATGAAGGAAAGGATCTTCTTGGTCGCAACGAACGAGCAGCATTTCCGATATCTAAACAAAAAAAACAAAAAAATCAGCTCAATTTGAGTTACGCACTGCTCTCTACTGTGACTCAAAATAGTGTCAAAAGTGCTAAAGGAAAAATATTTCATAACAAAATAATTTAACGAAAGTTAGTTTCCTTTCACCTTCTCCTGCTTGCTCTTCACATTTTGTTGTTTCGTTTTTTTCTATTTTTATTTCAGTTTTACATTCAACAACGGCTGGCATTTCAACATTCGCAGATGTCTGTTGAGTCTCCTTCGTGTTTTCTATATTATCATGTTCGCCATCTTGTCCAGCTACGCTTTGAATTATCTCGCTAGTAGTTTCAATGTTCACCTCCTTCTTAACGACGTCGATTTTCTCTGCAGGTTGCTCGACCTTCAATGGTCTTATTCTTGGCCTACCCCTTTTTCGGGGAGCTGGAGGTGGTTCATTAGTTCCTGTTGAGCTTACATTTGACGATAAAACAGCCAAACTTTTAACAGGTTTAGTTTGCTTCAACAACTTTGCTTTCTTCAAATGAACTGAAGAAGTAGAGCGGAATTGTCGTCTAGTGTATTTCTTTTTCGTCGAGGTAAAAGATGTGCACTTTTGTTCTTCTTTGTTATTTACAGAATTACCTGAAGTAGTTTTTAGATTTGTTTCCTTCGACTGTTGCCTCGGTTGGACGTTGAGTGGGAAGAACGAATTGAACTGGTCTCGTTCGAAATTATAAAGCAGCAATGTTGAAATGGTAAAATTCAGGTAAGTTTGCAAGCCGCAGACAACCTCGTTTACAATATGCAGGCTGCAAAAACAAATAACAAAAATGAATTCAACCTAGCAAAACATTACATTCTTAATTCTGGTCATCTCAAGCTCTTAAAAGAAATAAAAGCTTTGTGAACATATCAAAAGATATCTGAAGTAACTGGGATGGCTTCTAAATGAGAAGGACAATTTGATCGAGATAACCTGTGTCCGACTGAAAGTCTAATAAATATGGTGGTGAGCACCAAACCCGAAGACACAAGTTTATATGACGTATGGCGAACCTGAAGGTGGTGAGCACCAAAAGGGAGGAGCATAAACTTGATTCAGTTATTAAGGTTTTCAACTTTGAGGGACCAAACTTAAAATTTATACGAAGAAAGCAAAAAACAAACCGAAAGACTCTTGACAAAGGAATTCAAGATAAACGTTAGTTGGCTTTTTATAACTGCATTTTGAGTGCACGATAGCAATTTTCTTTGCAGATAAGCAGAAAATGGAGAAAATACAAACTTGATAGTTGAATGACTCCCAGCTTCATTCTGCGATTTGACAGATTGTTGGCAATTATCCCAGAAGTTGTTCAGAATATTCAAAGCACATGGAATCTTTGGTAACTTAAGCAGCTACAAACGAAAATCGCAAAGTTAGATAAAAGTGAGTTACATATTGTTCCTATAAAGAATTAAAACTTATATGTTGAGCATATAACATTACCTTTTTCTTGCGTTTGATGTTGTAGCAATCATCTTCTAACTTTGCTTTTAGCACAAGAGGAATGTTAATTGCAACTATGGGTAGATTTCTGCCGTCTTCATTCTGCAAAGGGAGTTGGAGCAAACTTAAATGCGACAGTTTAGGTGATCGAATTGGGACACGCTAGCCAGTGGCATAGATAGGGGGTCAGGGGGCGAGAACCCCCTGTAGAACTAAACTGTCGTTTTGTCGGAAAATTGCTGATCTTGTCGGAAAATAAATATCTTCTGTTCACGTTCAGTTCTAGCTAATATTCATAGTCTGGAAGAAACAAAAATGCCTATTAAATTTTTGTCGGAAAATCTGAATTTCTCCCCCCCCCCCCTATGAAATTTCCTATCTACGCCATTGACGCTAGCCATATAACAACATCACAGCAAAACCCTGATAAGTAAAATGCCTGATACAGTTAGCAATCATTAACTTGAGCCACATTACTCACTACCTTGGTGGTTCAGGAAATCTAGACTTTTCTGCACATATGACAGTTGTGTGGGGAAGCAATGGATACTGTAATTCTTAGAATAAACATGTGGAGAGACGTATTATAATTTAAAGCAAGAGAATCTCTTTTATATTTACTTCGGCTTGCAAACTGTTCATGCTACTTTGGCTTGTACGGCTGATTGAATCAAACGATCCTTCTTCATTTGAATCATTTTTTTCAGGCTTTGGTTTTCTTTTCTTCTTCGATCTAAATGATTAGAATTACATCCATAGATTATCAAAAATAATAACTGAAATCAACAATTATAAGCATCAAGAGTATCTGCTAAAAACAGTGACCCATTTGAATTCTATTATTTTAAGGGAAGAAACTTTTGCGGAAAGAAACTTTTGCGGCTTTTGCGTATTTAGCCAAAATTCGCCAAAATTTATTACGCGAAACTTTGTAAAATATGAAATTCGCGAAAGTTTATTCTCGCAAGATGTTCAAATTAGCTGAAACGCGAAAGTTTATTTGCGCAAAATATGCGATTTTGCCTAAAACGCAAAAGTTAAATCCAAAAATTTCGCCTCGCGAAAGTTTCTTTTCTTTAAAGTATTAACAATTGCTGGCCTCGTATGAGCCTGTGTAACATAAAAGCACACACATTAAGACAACTGTTAAAGTCAGCCCCCAAAGCTCCAAAAACAACTTTGCAAAACTCAGTTTACTACATCAAATGCAATATTAAGTAATGCAATAACCTGACAGCTTGTTTATAGAGTTTAGTTTGCAATTCCTTGTTAGTCTCTGATAATTTCAAAACATTCTCTGAAAGAACCCATCTGTCCCAACTGTACAGGAAAAAAAACAAACAATAAATGAAAATTAAAAGATAATCAACAAAACAACCAATAAAAATATGGAAAGGTATCAGCTGTAAGTAAGTGCAAAAATAATACCTCTTATTCCAACCGATAAAATGAATAAAAAATTCTGGGACTTTCCTTCCCTTTTCATCTTTTGTAACATCGATTTCGAGAATCTGGAAAAAGCCAAAATATAAATAACTAAAGCAAATTCATCTCTCAAACAAATAGAGCTTGATTTCTTAATGTTTCTGCCTGGTATGCAGAAGAGTTAGTACCACACATGTGAGTTTACGATAGAGGAACAATACAGGAATAATAGAATGAAGACCTTGAATATTGAGGTTCTTATTGAAAAATGACATCAGCAACTGAACCTGCAACTACCTGTCACTAATTTGTGAAGAATTTCATTCTGATCAACCAAATAAAAGCAGATAGGCATTTATTTACAACTACATTCACATCTAGAATAAGATTCAGATTCAACAATATCCATTGATAAGTTGACCATGGCCATTTGAGTTGTAAATATTAAACATATTAAAACATTAAAGTACATTAACAGCCCTCCTGATGAAAAGCACTCCATCTTGACAATTTTAGGAATTTTTCTTGGCCATGAGGTTCATCAATGATTTGATTTGATTGATTGATTTGATTGATTGATTTGATTGATGCAAGCAATGGCAGAACTCCTGAGCCTCACAACTGTAAGTTATCCTACCCTTAACAATTATTGCACAGTTTTAAATGTGCAATACTAACTATTACTGTCAAGGGTGGAAACCATGCAAACATTATGCTGGATGAACGACCAGTAAATCATAAAGCTGCACTGATGATTCTTTAGCTTTATGCACAACATATTAAAATAGTGCTGAAATATGTGAGTTATTGTTTATTATGCAGTATTTCATCTTTCTTCCACGCCAGTATGCCAAGGAAAACGTAAGTCCACGCTGGATATCTCTGGCGTAAATTACATGCATTCTACCCTGGATTACTGTGCAATTTTGTATCAGAATAAGTTGGTCTTAGGGCAAGTTGTCTCAAAATTGTCAAATTATTGACAAACTCCCTAGCCAAAAAATTTCCAAATCCAACACATCTTACAAATAATACAAGATACTGTATTGGGATGGCTTTGAATTTCATTTGAATAAGGGAGATATATTGTACAGTAGAACTTGCTAAAAACAGATCAACTTCACCACAGTGGTGTTGTCCAAATATTATCTAATTGCCTATCAGACAAAATATTAATGGACACCCTGCTTGAAAACTTTCCAAAAAATCTTAAAGATGTCACGATTTGTTTCAGAATCCCTGTAAATTTGGTTTGGTCTTTCAATAATTAAAACTCAAATATGGACAGCTTTTTCATGTGATGTGGTTGTGGTATAGCATATCATCGAATCTGAATCTAATTCTTAAATGTATAGAATGCGTGAACTTCAAAGGATATTAAAGTGTTGTTATAACCTTTGCTTCATAGAGCATTTTAGCCTTTGTGGAGTCAGGCTCGTAGCACAAAGCTGTTTCACCAACGGCAAAGTCAGTTTTAAGTCCATGAGTACTCATTTCTGCATTTGTTTCACCAGATGAAGCCATCGTAATAAAAATAAGACAAGAAAAGGCCTACCGCGTGTACAGTTGTTGTGTATATGCGCTAATGATAGTTACTACATACCAAAATCAGTTTAGTGCAAATGTTTTGCGCGCGCATGTCTTATAAGCCCTCCTGACTTTTAAAGCAGCATTTTCCTGACACGAGCAGTGGCAGTACATGGCAGGAGATTGCCGTAGTTATCTCAAAGAAAATAAATAGGAACAGTTGTTATTATCACATAGTCATGTTTAAAAAGTATGGTAGTGTTTTGGTATTTATTTTAGACCCCTTCGTCGTTGATTTATATTGTAAAGTGAGCGATCAGCTGAAATTCAGTTAGGCCTTCCTTCAATTTGATCGAATCGAACCTCCGTCCTCCACTCTCCACTAAGCAATCATATTTTGAGCTCCAGGTTTTGATCTTCAATTTAGTGCTGATAAATTATGAGCCGTATCCTGTTTGTTATACCTGTTATACCTGTTGATATCTGTGTACATTAAGAGTAACATGAAATTAATTGCCTGTTTTGTTAGGTTTGTTTCCAAAGATGACATAACTGGCGTTACTCAGTTGAAAGCATCTGTTCAACGAGGAATTCGAGCAAAGATCGTCGATCATTACCCTCCACTGCAGGACCATATTAATACAATTTGCCCGAAGAAGGAAAATATTGTCTTAGTAAAATGGTAAATATTTCACCCAGTGGTCTTTTCTGTAGAGTATGGCTATGGCATGGCAGCTGCTAGAAAAAGAACTTGGGTGTGCATGGGCCAATTTTCATTGTTTTATGCTATTGTTTTATTGTTATTTCAGATAACCTACACATTTTTTTATAAGAAAGCTGTTTTATAAGAAAGTAGGGTTCGGCTCATAAAAAAGTTAAGAAAGTTCAGTACTGGGTTTGTAAAACATAAGCATTAAAACATAAGCAAAACATAAAACATTTTTCAAACCCAGTTCAGTACTGGGTTTGAAAAATTTAAATTCTTGTGTTTTCAAATGGAAATTACCCTACCAGGCAAATGTGAGTTTGAGTGCGAAAAGGAAACTCTAGTTTGGTGAATAAAAACAAAGCCTTCTCATGCATGTATAGTAACACAAAACTGATCAAATTATTCTAAGAAAGTCTTAAAAAGTTTAGTACTGAAATACAGAAGTAGGTGAGAAAGTTTGAGAGCTGGGCTGAAAAAATACTTTCTTATAAAAAACATGTATTGCCATACTCCACACACTTAATCATACCTTTGGTGACCTGTAAAAAGGTTATTTAATAATTCTAGGGCTTTAATTCGCATATCAGCAGAACAAAACCCCTTTTGATTCTTTTTCAGTCATGACCACATAGAAATAATATCTGTGAAATCAGAACTTCTCTTCTTCAGACAACGAGATGGACCCTGGATTCCAACATTAAGACTGCTCCATAAATGTATGTGAAACATTTCCCAAATAATCACCATCTTTACTCCACTGTTGCCTTTCTGCATGAGATTGCTTGAATTGTGTCTCTTGTAATGAATCACTCCTTTCAGATCCTTTCATGCTGCCACATGAACAAGTGGACAAGGGTGCAATTAAGTTCATTCTAAGTGGTGCCAACATTATGTGTCCTGGTTTGACATCTCCTGGAGCAAAACTGAATCCAATAGAAGCAGATAAGATAGTTGTATCCTTTTTTGATTCTGTTGCTTGCATCGTCAATAAAATTTCACAAAATGTCACTGTTGAATTCCTTTACGAAGATCTAGGCTATAATGGCAGAAGGTAAAGAGCATGCAGTGTGTGTTGGGTTGACAAAAATGTCATCAGAAGACATGTGAGTTGTTGTCGGTTTTCCATCATTTTTATGCTGTTTTAATACCGTAAATCCTCAAATTGCCCCCCCCCCTCAAATAAGCCCCCCTCTGAAAATGTCAAAAATAAATAAGCACCCAGGGGGCTAATTCGAGGATTTACGGGAAATGACTGATGCTATCATCTGCCAGTGTATCAACAATACATTCTCACTGTCGTATCAAGGATAATTCTGGGTTGGTTTGACATCCCAGTTGGGTAATCGTTATATGATATGGTATCCTTCTACGAGTGGTGGGAGCAACAGAAACACCAAGCCATGAGCCAACTCAGCTGTCTATGCGACTATGAAAGCGGTGGTTGAGTACCCAGAATGTTTGTTCTAGGGGGTGTAGGGGTCTCAAGTCACAAGCCCACATCAACAACCAGAACCCTCCTCAGCCCATATTAACGAAAAGCATTGCTTTGTTAATTGCACAATTGTGTCAGTACCATATTTACTCAAATGAACGATGCGGCGCTCTTTTAATTTCCGGTATTTTTGATGTGGCGTTTATTCGGGGGTGGCGCTCTTACGAGGGCGGCGCTTTTTAAAACCCTGCTATTTTTGAATAAAACCAATAGGTTTTAAACAATCTTTTAGTAGTAAAATATTTTTGCTATCAGAAAATAAATTCCCGAGGTTGATTTAAAAATTGCAACTTTTTTCCTGTTTGATTCTAACGATTCTAACGGTTTTTCGATTTTAAGCGCCACATTTACGAAAAATATAACTGCGGCGCTCATTCGGGGGCGGCGCTCACTCGAGTAAATACGGTATTTCTTAAAATCGTGTATGCCTGCATGCCACATCAAGACATTTCAAAATCATTCCCGCGAATACAGTAGAATCCCGATAACTCGAACCCCCGGTAACTCGAACCTTAGATATCTCGAACCATTTTGTATTCCCCTTAAAAGCTTTTCTGGTACTTTGTAGCCCTCGATAACTCGAACATTCGTTAATTCGAACCATTTTCATCGGTCCCATGAAGGTTCGAGTTATCGGGATTCTGCTGTAGTTAACTTTGTACACTCACTTCATCTAAACTTCATGTTGTAACACAATATTCTTTTCTGCAGACTTGCTAAGAACAAAGGAATTGGCATTGACACCGTGCATTATTTAAATGATGGGCTTTGGGTCATGAAGCATCTGGATAGGTGATAATACATGTAGTACTTTTAAAATCTGTTAAAGCTATGACAATGGAAATACACAAATGATTTTGTACGATATAAACAATGCAAGTATGCACTCAGAAAACAGAATGTTAATGTAGCAATTAATATTGACCGTGAAATTAGTTGTCATTTTCTATATTAGTTAACTACAGTGGACACCTGTGAATTTTGCATCTGGCGCATTGTTCCAATACAATAGCATATTGCTTTTTCTATTGTTTTGAATAGAAATATCAGCTTGAAACGTACCTAATCTATTTGTATAGACTTTTGAGACAGATTGCTCTACAACAACAGCAATCATTCTGCATCAGCTTCTTGCAAGTTGCCAGACCTTTAACCTCCATTACCTACATACATCCACACATACATTTGCTATTTGTTAAAGCAGGCTGTCTAAAATCGCCATTATTAGAGTCAATGTGGACATTATCAAATACCAATCATCAAATATCAATATCATATCAAATATCAAATGATTGCAGAAACCCTCACTGTGATACCTTATCAAATGATTCTGTAATTGCACGTTAAATTCTGAAGATGAATAGCAAAGAATAATAATAGATTATCGAGGCAATAATAATTACATGATTATATGACTGTTACATTTTAAACATAGATGAATGCACAGGCGGCAGCAAACCTATTTTGTTGATCTAAAGTACAAAAAACCTAGTTATAAAAACGAAAGACTGATATTGAAAAAAATGAAATTTATCTACAAAAACCAAGACACAAAACACACTGTATAGCTATGAAGGCTGCAAAAGTCAATGTGTTTTGATTGTAACGAGTCTATCTGTTTTCTAGAGAAGTGCTTTCATTTATCAACATAGCGATAATCGATATCTATACAATACTTGCTTTTTGCTTAACGAGAGACATAAACAATGACCCTAGTATCGAGCCTTTCGGTGTTTCTCCAACCACAACTTCTATATATTGCATATTTCTTACGACTTCCTTATCAAACATTTACTTTATTGGAAGTGAAATTGGGTTTTTCATGCATTGTAACAGTTTTCTAGAACTCTATCAAACATGTGCATAGCTGGGTATTTTGTTCGAGAAAACCGCTAAGGTGCAAAATTGAAATAAATTAAATTTGTCAAATGCCGATTCTAGTTGATTGTTCGTCATCTATCGTGACAGTAACATGGTCAACTCTACTGTCATTGTAAATGGTTATTTCATGTTCACTATCTTCGTCTCTGTCTCCATCGTCAACACGAATGACAGTATCTCGACCACCGAGCACAGCCTTTACATCACCACCCTGATACGCACCATGAGCACCGTCACCACCATCATCTGACAATAGCTGGTCTCGTTCTGAAGCAATATGCAAATTGCGATCATACGAGGCTACACTATTCAAAAGGCCTTGTGATTCTGCTCCCTGTGTTCGGCCAGTCGGGTATGTGTAGCCATTGCCAAGCCTAAGAGGAAAATACCTGCTTCAATCGCTGCTAATTGACGTGTTTCTAAACAGCTATGGCCGAGACAACAATTGTGGTAATCACATTGCTGGCAGGGGTGGAATGACTATACGTAATAATAAATAAACTTATTACCTATGGTTAAACATTATGACTGAATTGCTCACGAGTTTGATATTCACATCCAGTACCAAGTCTGGAATGTATAAAATTCTAAATGACTAAATTTTGACTGAATTTTACGTGTCTCGTTCAATAGTGCGAACGAATTGTAAATTGTAAATTTATAGTTTCGAAAAAGAGACACGGCTCCGTCACATGAGAGAGGCACGGCTCCGTCACCGAATACCATATTCAGGCTTAGAAATCACCTATTTAATTGATGAAAACTACAATTACCAGAGTAATTTGAACTGCCCTTAATGCCAAAAGCAATGCATCCACAAGACAAAATATTCCCATGATTTTCAACGCTAATGGAACATTGATGTTTAGTGAAATGTTCTAAGCATTTGAACAGGGCTTTTGTGAAGCAGAAACAGATAAAGCTACGTTGTTCAAAGCTGCATTTTACTGTATAAACGCAGTTTACTGACAATAAATTCGCATGACACTAAAGCAGATAAAAATCAATGAAATATAAAAGACATACGTGGTGTAAATTGGAATGAACCAGAGCCATTTGTTGTTGCCGAAAATCTGCTTGAAATTGTTGATTTTGCCAATATTGAAGCCATTCTTGTCGGATCCGTTGTTGACGAAAATCGGCGGCCGAAAAGATTCCAGGGTAGAACGATTGCAAAAGGCAAGGTATATATGATAACCGAATAAAGTCCATAAACTGACGAAAAACATTGCTCCTATGAAGAACAGGAACAGCACATGCAAACTGCTGTCAACTTGCGGCGAACCAGACTACAAAAAATAAGAGGAAAGTAATTGTATAGAAGAGTTTGAAGTGTCCCTACGGCTTTTCACATTGACTAAAACTAGAGATTCGAACGCCAAAGTGTTTAAAGAGTAAATTTGTTTCTTTGAATACAACTATCGATGCGAACATCCTGGTTTAAATTTTTAAATTTTTTTGGCCTGGTAAGTAGTTCCCGGGTAAAGAGATCTAAAACTGGCATGATTGACTGAAAGCGGCCTAAAAAATCCCAATTTCCCGTTTACAAGTTGTATATATCCAATGCGTTAATTATGATTAATATAATTTTTTTTTTTTTTTTTTTTTTTTTTTTTTTTTTTTTTTTTTTTTAATAATCCTGCAAAGCCAAAACTTGTGACTATACGGACAAAGTAGTTACGGACAGAATATTCGAGAAAACTTACCCCCCAAAACTTTAAGAAGAACTTGAATGTAGTCAGCGTGACGTAAAGTGTGTACAGGATTCCATGCAGGAGAAATAGGAAGAAATACTTGTAATTCGCATAGCCAACACAATTATTAACCCAGGGGCAATGATGATCCATCTTCAAAATGCAACTGAAACACAAAATATGATCACTCAGTATTCATAACCCAATGTGATACAGTAAAGTCCTGTCTTTAAGAAACCAATTTCACGAAAATAGCCTGATTCGTTTCTTATATGAAAATATACCTATTCAAAACAGGGTATATATCGGTATATATACTATGATAGAAGAAACAAGATTAAATTTTACACTGGCAGTCAACATTTTTAAACACATTTTTTGAAAATATATGGATAAGCCAAACTAGTGCCGCACTTTTAAAACGAATACAGTCATCTCTGTCTAGTTCGAGCACACTGGGGAAGCGTGAAAATGTTCGAGTTTCAAAAAGTTCGAATTACAGAGATTTGTTTGATAAGAATTCGTTCATTACACTTTTTTTTAATAAGCAACTAGACTTTGGTCCAGCCTTGAAAGTTGCTTAAAATTTTGGATATTTAGCCCTCAAAGTTGCTTAAAAGTTGCTTAAAATTTTTGCCTATAACAGCTCTCCTGTCCCCAGGGTACCATTCCTAAGTTCGTGGGTCAAAATCATCAACTGTAACGCCTACAACACAAAACTTAAGAGACAGTAAGTGTAAACGTGTTGGTCAAGAACTTCAACAACACAGTGAACATTCGTGCCCAGTTTTAGCATTTTAAAATAAATGATGTTTGAATTCTTAGTTGCTAACAGTAATTCAATTGAGCCCTCGAGTTGCTTAATGTTAGATCAATCCGGCCCTAGTTGCTTATTGAGCGGTTGCTTATTAAAAAAAAAAGTGTAGTGATCCTTGAAGGGACGGCGAAGTTCGTTCAAATTAGATAGAGATCAAATTACACGAGTTCGAGCTGTGCAGATTTGACTGTAATTTTTAAATCCTTGATGCTGAATGCAGTGCTATTAATCTGTGCAGAAAAGGAATATTTTGGTAAGCAGAGATGCGTTTGACGAGACGATAGTCAATAAAAAGAACGGAATTAGCAGCAGAAAAAAGGGTTATGCAGTCGTGGAAACCAGGTAAAGCATTTCAGGAGATAGAGCAGAATTTGATATTACAATTAAGAAGATCAACAGAAGGTAAAATGAAAATTGATGGCAGGTGCCTTGAAAAACAGGTAGGGTTGACATAATGGCAAAAAAGGCAGCAAGCAAGGAAAACAAAGAAATAAAATTTGAGACGCAAATCGAAATTTCTCAATGCCTCAAACTCAGCTTGTTCCGTATCAGGAAATAGTTCACTGTGTAAAAACTCGTTCGTTGTCTGATTTGCGCAAGAAGTCCTAGCTACTTTCAATATTTCACATGACTGAAAATGTCTCGATTTTGAATTTTTAGCGGGCGTTGTCAACACCATAACCTTCACATTGCTTCCACGCACTGGTAGCAACATTTTTGTACCTGGCATTTTCGAAGCCATTTGTAACAAGTCTTAACTGGACCCCTTCTCTGCCACTTCGTTGCAGTTTGATTTGACTGCACTGCAGCATGAACCTTAAAGTAACAAAATAAATGACTGACAACTCACCTGTTACACATTGAACAATGATGACAACGATCTGGTTTAATGCACTGACAGATTTCGCAAAATCGAGCACCTGAAAGCGAAGAAACGCACGTAAATAATAACAAAAATTAAATATACGTAAATTATAATTAAAACGCCACAATTTATAACAAGCCAATAAACGATTTTTTGCACAACCGATCATTTTTAATTAACAATAAAAGACTCTTATCAAGACTTAAGACTCTGATCAACTATTTGCTACAAGCTCAAATGAACCAAAATGAAATCAAATGAGGCATGGCGCAATTCATTAGCGGCTCCACGCGGGAATAAAAAATACCAGAAAATAAATAAGAGTTAAGCAGATTAACAAAATGTCATCAAGCATTCCCTTGTAATAACACACTGACTGTTGTGCATACAATCGTAGCTGCAACTAATAATTCCCTGCCAACGCAATCTACACACAGATATGATTTTTTATAAGAAACTTAGCTCGTGCAGACAGGAACTCACCTCCATTGACTCCTCTTGTAACAACTGGCAAGTTTACAGCCAGCTCATCAATAACTGCTTGTGGATTCTCCTTTAAATTATGACAAATATATATCTGTTAGTAGAAGCTTTACATTCATGCAAATGATGATTAGAATCATTTTAAAATATATGTTATATTACAGTTCATGTATTAACAATAATCAAATGCTGCCTAATTTTCTGGCAGAGACAACACCCAAAGTAAGACATATCACAATGCTTAATTATTGTGAATATTATGAGCAAAAGTTTTATTGTATTGATTACAGAAAGACAAAATGGCAAATGTTTTCTAAATTGTTAATATTTTGCCTTCAAAAAAGAACGAAATCAATTCAATTTAATTAAAATTAATTGAATTGATTTCATTAATGTGTTGTCAAACACTTCCTACTGGTGTTTGATTACCGTAAATCCTTGATTAAGCCACCCAGGGGCTTATTTTGCAAAAATATTTTAGGGTTAGGGCCTATTCGAGGGGGACTTATTCGATGGGGGCTTATTCTGTATGGGCAAAAATTGTCAAGATGTTTTTGTTGCAACATATATGTCAAAGTATGTTGAAAAAAACAAGAACAAAGTCCGTCAAAAAATAGAATTAATGTATTTACACTAAATTAACAAACAATCACTAAAGTTTTCAAATAAAAAGTTATGAAGTTTTATCAAAAGTTATCCAAAAGTCATCCTATAAACTTATGATTTACATTTCATCCGGTTATTTGACTTCTGCTAAACTCGAATAATCCCCCATGGGGGCTTATTTGAGAGTGGGGGCTTATTTTGCAAAAAATAATTTGAGGGGGGCTTATTCGACAGGGGCTTATTCGAAGATGGGGGTTTAATTGAGGATTTATGGTAATCTGCAGCAATGTAACGTATCATCTTCACAAGTATTTGGGATAAGAATAAGAATCAGCACTCACTGCATTATCATATCGCTCTTTATCTTCCACTGAGAGATAAAACTACAAAAACAATTTTATCAGTTAATAAAGATAAAATATTGAAACTGTATGTCAAGAATTTTGAGTGACATACAAATGACATTGGCTACCAAACTAGTTTAACTAACTTACTTTAATTAACTAGCTTTAACCCGGTATGGAAAGTATGTCAATTTTCGCCAAGATCTCAGGTGTGCAGCCTAAAATCCCAAGTGTGCAAGTGTGCAATGCAACAAATATGTACTTCATGTGTGCAATATGAACTTTATATACTCATATCCTAGGTTGCCAAGTTTGTATTTGTTCGCAGTAACTCGCAAATTTAGGATGGAAACTTGCACTTGAAAGTAGGACTACTCCTCCACTCACAGTCGTAAAAAAAATTTTTGTGCTTCGTGGGATGGTGCAGATTTCCCCTCATGACAAATTGCTGAAACATTGGTCTCAGGAGGTGTGAAGTCACCCAGACCATGTCCTTATGTTTTGGACACACCCACTTTATCAAGTGGGCAGTCACAATTTACAAAAAATATGTCAGGTGTGAACCTGCCATACTTTCCATACTGGGCTTTAACTTATGTATATATTTTGAGCTGGCCTTCTGTTCCCTTGTGTATGTTCCCACACACTGAGGTGTATGATAATGATACGAAAAAGAAAGATGTAAAGAAATAAAATGTAAAAATTGCATGCTACATTACTTGTGCTGGGACCTGCCCAGGACTGCACAGGATCGTCCTCCAGTAAGAAACGAGAAATACAAAGAAAATTGGATGAAACAGGCACAGATAGACAACTGCAAATAAAAATATAAACATTAATAGTTCCTCAATCTGAATGAAATGATTATCAAAATTATTTCTCATTACTGGCACATTTTACTGTTGTATCTCATTTCTCAACTAGACTGCTTAAAGTCCACTTCTATAAACATCTTTGCATTGACTGGAAATGCACAAAGAGATAGCGTTAACAATAACAAACATACAAGTTTGATATAAGCGGGTGTCAACACCGCGGAAAGGCGGATCCGTGGTTGGTTAGTTGATTTGCGCTGTAAGCAGCAAAGCTTTAAAATGAGCTCGACGAAATCAGTGAACCAATTGCTAATTGTAGACATCTGATTGGAAGATAGATTATGCAAGTACTGTACTCTACATTGGAATGCAGGTTTGAAGTAAATGTTGAAAAATTGGGGATAGTTTTTCAAGCCAATAAAATTGAAGCTTGATAATTATTTATGTTAAATAATTTAGCATAAATCTTGTGCAGAAAGCAAAGCAAACTTTACAAAAGTGAAAAGAAATGTCTTCCGAGGAGGTGAGTCTTCTTCTCTTCTTTTAGTTCTTCGTGCGTGAAAGAATTTATTGGTTTAGGTGTTTGTAGGCGAAAAGAAATAGAGAATAATCCTCAAACTTAATTTGAAAACACGAAATGAGAGTGACACCCAAACTCTTTAATTTCTCATTGGCCTATTACTTAGAGTCTACTGGCAGTGGTTGCAGGCTTGTGTTTTTGGTTTTGAAATAATAATTAATATCAGAGACTTAACTTTTATATTTGGTATTTGATTGATGTTACAGACTAACATCGAAAGATCAGTTGCCAAAGACTAGCAACGAACGAAACGAGAAATAACCAAATATCATAAGCATCACTGGAGTGTGAGTCACAAACAAGAGTGTATTCCATGTACTTTCCACGCCGAAGATTACGCCAGTAAAATTTAAAATTACGCGAAAACTAGCAATAATCCCATTGTGTTGTGATTAGTATTCAATTAAATCTTAAAGTCATAATCTCACGTCAGTAGGCTTACGCCAAGGCTGAGCAAATGTATGTATCTACGCCGAAGATCATAGTGCCTTAGTACACTGAATGCACTTTGACCTTGGCCTGAGTCAGTGGAGAAATTCCTGTCATCATGCCATTTGGATGCCAACGAATTCGAAGAAATTGGCAACGATTTTAATTGTTTCAAATCAGTCAGAGAAATATAATTGTTTTCATAAATGTGTTATCAGATATTTTGTTGCGATTTAATTACTCTTTAAATTATGGATCGTTTCTATAATTGTTTCACTTTTGTAAGTCTATAGCGCCTGCAACCTATTTTTAACAATTGTAATCTGTTATTTTGTTGGTGTTTTATAAAAATGTGTTTTTAATGCAATTCCTTCTGTCTTGGAACACTGCCACGACTTTATGAAACACCTGGAAAACTATGAAACACAAGAAAAATATTGCAGACTTTTACAAATAGCTATCATCTAAAAATCGGTTTTTAGTGCACCAGCGCAAATCATCGATATTATACGTATTTCTATTAAGCCCCCCCTATCCCCCCCCCATAGCGCCCCCTAAATCAAAAGTGTGAATAGCTTATTAACGCCAGGCGTTAATAATTTTATTTTCGCTGTTTGGTTAATAATAGCGTAAAATGTGAATAGAATCATTCTTTTTTATCAGCAAATAAATAGTTTAAGAAAGTTTGTCATTATATTTAAAAATATCATTTTATGTTATTGTTTTTTTTGAAGATGCTCGATGTAAATTTTTACTATGAATACCCCCTCTAATAAGCGCCCTCTAGTAAGCGCCACCAATTGCGAATATTTAATAGCGCCCGGCGCTATAGAAATCGTTCCTTGTTTTACTTGTTTTAAGAAGATTAAGTTGCCTCGTCAAACAACACAATAAACTCAGCAATTCTGCATTTACTCTGTCCTAAAATCTGCACATATTATTGCTTACCTCTTTCAGCCACATTTTGCACAGCTCCTAAGAAAAAGAAACAAGGATGGCTGAGCACAAAAATCGAATATTCAAGAAACAAACACGGCTCGCACTGGGCCTAAATCATGAACCACCAGACATGAAAACAAGCCAAGTGTGAGCAACTTACCGAACCCAAAGACGATGAGATATGCAAAATAAGACCATGAAATGATAGCATTTATAATTAGTACCGGAATCCAAGCCAAGGGCTTCACAAAACTCCTCACAATTTTATCTGACGATGTCATGACTTTGTCCTCTCTTGAGCTTTGCCTAAATTTTTTCAACTTCGCTTCTCCATCTCCTCCTATTCCGTTTCGTTTCGTCCTTTCCGTCGTATCGCAATTGCACTTGATTGACAAGCAAGAAAAGAAATTATTAGCGCATGCGCTTTGTCGCAAGTGCAAAACAATCTTTCCTGGCAATCTTGTCGAAAAGTTTAAAGTGCCTCTACACCTTATTTTTTTATTGGCTGAAACTATAGATTCGAATGCGCTGATTCTGAATCCGTTTATATTTTTTTGATATGATAAGTAGTTTTTGAGATACGAGGCAACGCGTGCCACTTTTTCGTGGTTAACTTTTAGGACTGGGTCGATCCAACTATGACATCATAGTTGAGCCTAGTTGTGCCCCGTTCATTTTCCCGTACTGAAGCAACAAATCTGACATCGATTTTCTCTCACACGATGGGCTCGATATTTGTTTTTTGACTTTGATGATTAGAAACAGGTCGGCGCATTATGGCATTTGAGTTTGAAAGGCTTGCGATGAGTTGGCAGCTGTGGGGAGGAATTACAAAATTCCGTGTAGTGGCTGCTCGTTGTGCTAAATAGGTAACAAATAGACAGTGTCTGGACAAGAACAATTCAGACGTGTCAATTTGTTGCCTATTTTGTACTATTTTGGGAGGATGGGGGTTTCTTCTGTTCATGCTATTAAATGGGTCTCCTGGCAGGCAGTCGAAGGTATAAAATACTTGCAATTTTGCAAAAATTTTGCGATATCCACACTGTTTTTGGTTGCTAAAAATAGCTCATTGATGCAGCTACAGGGCAATTGCGAATTTTGTCCTGGGAAATTTTTAATTTGCACTTACGGGGGTCATTGTTTTCAACAACAAAAATTTTCCTGATCTAGAGAGCTATAGCTCTAATTTTGTGAAAAATGACAGGATCATTTGTCCAATTTTTATTGTACACCACAGTTAATACTTATTGCTAATGGGTTATTTCCACTTGGTCTGGAAATTTGTCCGATTTGCATACCCAGTGGCTCATTGTTTACGGCCTAAGTGCATTTTGTGCACTGACATTGCGTTGTAAAAGTTGTAATTGCGTAGCCGTTACTTGATATTTTTTAACTATTTTTTTTTAAGTTGCAGTTTATTGAATAAGCTTGCAGGTATTTTAGTATTGGTTCAAAATTTTGGACTGTTTGTCCAGGAAGTAATTGTTTATGGCCTAAGTGAAGCTTTGTGATGGCGAATGGCAAAACACGAGCGGTAATTTTGAAGCTATAACATGGAATATTTTCGCAGTTTTGGGCTTAAACTGTAGCCCATTCCTAAATCTAATAGGTATTTTATGATTTTTTAAAAAATAGCTTCGATTTATTTGATTTGAGACCATTGTTCATGGCCTTATGGGGTTGCGTAAATTGACAACACAACACACGAGCTGTTAATGCTTCAAGATTACCTGGAATATAATTTGGATTTTTGGTTTATGTTAAAGCTTATTGATATATCTAACAGGTATTTTTAGTTTGGTTTTGCTGTATTCACTATTAGATGCCTGAATTATTGATTGAAAATAGAATTTCGTCGAATCTGAATCTTGTCCTGAATCTTGTCCTGAATCTTGTCCTGGCGACATTAAAATCCTACTTAACTCGTGCAGATTCTCTGTTTGCGTCAATATCTTTCCACTAATAATCAACATTTACTTGTAACAGATAACATTGACGAGTCCAAGTCGGCGTTGTGCCAGGTGTGTGGGAATTCGCGCAAGCCAACTTTAAAGAGAATTATGGAGGTTTTCTCCTTGCACTGGGCGGTCTTACAATGGCCTTCCATTTTGAAAAATGGGCATATACAAGGTGAAAATCAACATCCCTGCACTTCTTGTGATAGGATCCCCAGTTTCCTGTAAAAGTAAAGCAGTTGAGCTGTTGATGGCTACATTGGGTATGCTGGATGCAGATGGTGAGTGTGAATTGAATTCCCGGTTGTCAAATCCTGTCTTGAGCTTAATGCTCTTATTTAATGTTAGGATTGTTAAAATTTATCTAAGAATAACTTTGTTTGCAGATCCGACTTATGCCGGTTTACTCAGGTGTGTGGCAGAAAATGCATTGCCCAAGCACTGGGAAGATGTGTCAGATTTAGAAACCTTTGAGCGTATTGCCAAAAACACTTATAATCAGGTAGCACTGTCAGTTATTACTATGTGCTTAACCCACATGATATGAACATTGGCGTGTTAAAGGCTATACATTTCTTACATAGGCTACAAACTATCTGTGAAACTCTATTGTGAAACTCGATGAAATCCAATATGGATTTCATCAACAAAGTCACAGCAGATCCCCAGAGAGCGAAAAGGCAAGTAACTGACATTAAAACCGAAAACTTTCGGACTTAAAAATTTCGGACAAAATACTTCGGACAAGAAGCTTTCGGACGCTTTTTTAAGAATTTCGGACGAAACAATTTTCGGACCAGACAAATTTTCGGACAAAGCTAAAATCGATGAAGATGGCAAAAATTGTGGACGAATTTTTATAAAAAATGTGTGCGGATAGCATGTTAGTTCATAATTGATATGATATATAGTTTAGATCTTCAAAAGAGTCCTCTGGCTCCTGCTCCTGCTCCATGCTAACGCGCCATCGACCCCTGACATTTGAAAGCCTTTTCTCATCATTTCAGGGTTGTTTCGCAAATAGTCGTACAACCAAGTCAATCACTGTGCATGAAGAGGTTTCATCGTAAAAAGCCTTTGTGAAACTTCAATGGAATAGACTTGAATTCCACAATTGATATGGGCCCGATACTCTTGGCATACGACTCTTTAAACTTTGATTTAGAAGGGAAGGCTAGTCTGTTTAAGTTGGACTACTGTTTAGAAGATTCTCGAAACATTTAAATATTGACCATTCCAAATGTTCTTATAAACAAAACTAGATATACTTGGTATCACGTGGTTATCATGTGGCTTGTATAACTATCATTCTATGCTTCAAGATATATATACATAGGCACACACGATTTTTTATTCACAGTTGTCATTTTACTAGTCATGAAAACATAGGAATTTTAAGATTTTTCTGGAAACGACAATTATTCCAAATAAGGTAAAAGGGTAACGATTGATCACGTGATTATTCTAATTATAGCAACAGTTTAGAAATTACAAAAGTGGCAAGGAATTAACCCCTGCGTCCATCATTAGAAAAAGAATCACTGCCCTAAAGAAAGAGTGAAAATTGACAACTACTCCTCCGCAGAGGCAAAAAGTTGAAGTGGTTGCCTTTAACCCCCGTTTTTACCCCTTAAACCCCAGCAGTTCCCCGTTCACCATCACTTTTCTATTTACCCATGTCCATAGCTACTTGAAAATGTTCATTTAAATTTCTCTGCCCTGAGTTGGTACCTACCGCCAATATAGCCTGGTCTACTTGTGGAAGACAACGGTTTGTATTCCCTCGTAGATCAGTTGCTATGGCAAAAACACTTAAAAAATTACGTTCCTCAAACAATGTACCCCTTGAGCTTGATTGGCCTGTGATTGAAGATGATGAACATGAGGATGAAGGAAACAAAAATGCTCAAAATGTCAAAATAAATGGGAAAAGCACGAAATTATATGCATAGATGAATAACTTTGATGAACATTGACCATTTCTGTGTGTATTTCTGTCTTCCAAAAAAACAAACTTTCGGTCAATAAAACTTTCGGACAGCCAGTACTTTCGGACAATTAAATTTTCGGACACAATTTTGTCCGAATGTTTGATCGTCCGAAAGTTTTCGGTTTTAATGTAATAGAAATAAGAGCTTTTAGGCTATTAAATTTGCTTGAGGCTTAAATTACTACAAAACAATTTCTATCTTTACAGGCTTCTCACCAGAGTGAAAGCAATTCCATTTACTGGGATTATTACCAAATCTTCTTACACAGAAGGTTTAAAGTTTGAAAAACAGTTCAGAAAGGCAATCAATTCTGCGACAAAATGCCTGCCAGAAATTACAAAATTGCATAGTCTGTGTGGAGAGGACCAGATAGACTCAGAGGAAAATGCTGACGACAACGAGATAATAGGAGCTGTGATCAGTGGGCAGGCTGATCAGTCAGCCTGATCACATCACAAATATGAACATAATGACCATATGCACTCTGCAATCAGATATGAACGTGGACTTGCTTCAAGTCTCACTTCATTTTTCCGTTAACGTAAATTCCAAATGCGGAGCGGAAGCGAGCGAAGGGAGCGAGGGGAGAAGTGAGACTTGTTTCCTTTGTACTCCTCATGAATATTAATGCTGGGTTAATAGAGGAATTTGATTGGTTATTCAGCTTCTCAAAAAGAAGCCGACTGGTCTCAAAACCGACCAATTTACACTTTCAGAGAAAGAAGCCGCCTCATTAATATTCATGGGGAGTACAAAGGAAACAAGTCTCACTTCTCCCCTCGTTCCCTTCGCTCGCTTCCGCTCCGCATTTGGAATTTACGTTAACGGAAAAATGAAGTGAGACTTGAAGCAAGTCCAATATGAACGTTGTGTTCATATCTGGTATACGTGTTATAGAGTGCCCTTTTTACATGAAGTACATAGTATGTTGGGTGGTTGCACGCACAGATTCTTCTTCTTCTGTTGTTTTTGTAATGGCGGCGATTGGCCTAGTTGCAAATGTACATTTTATTGTAGGCAGTATTGAATGATTTTTATGTAGAGTTGTAAATTATAAGATTCGCATTTAAATAATAGAACATCCATGAAGAAGCTCAAGCAATCTGGTTCTTTCCAAGACCTGGATTAATGGGCAAATAATGCTTTACCTCCTGCACAAAAAACGATACGAAGAACTGAAAAGAAGAAATCCCATAAATTCATTTGAGGTTAATAGAGAAACTGGGCATTACAATGGGAAAATCCTGCAAGAGCAAAGGTTTACAAACGTGGAAAGGTTACTGGGATAAAAGAATCTAATGGTATAATTACACCTAATTTAATTTCTAATAAGAACCTAATAAATAATAGGAAACAAAATCTCTTCAATTTTAATTGAGTGATAAATGTGTTTTGACATTTTAAAGCAGGCTCTGATGCAAATAATTTGCATCAGAGCCTGCTATAATTACTATAATTTGCAGCAAAATTATAGTGATAGTTTTGATAAAGTGCCCAGAAGCACATTGGATATCCCCTCTACAGGCAAATACATGCTTTATAATACCTTTTTTATATTGGTTTAATTTGTTAAATTTCGCATTGATGATTGCATTGAACATGAAACTATGATAACACAAAGTTGAGTTTTCTATTCTCATACTGCAAATAAGTACAAACATTAATAGACTACCCAGCTATTCTTTCTGATATCAAGTGAATTTCTCGCAGCAACATCAAGCTCAATGCACAATTACATGTCACAGTATTCATGGCAAATCATTGATGTGGCATTTTATTGTGTCTTGATGTCTAGTGTTTGGGCTTGATGTCTAGTGTTACAATATTCCTGTCTCACACTGTTCATGGAAGCATGGACAGCTCATCATAGAACTGTAAAAGTTGGAACAGAGTTTCCTTCTTTAAAAAAATCACAGTGGCAAATGAGAAAAAAAGCATTGAATGAAAATTGGCCTCATATCAGAGAAAGCTTATTCCAACACAATATGTTTGACTAGTGATTGCATCCCAGATAAATGCTGCTAATTGCAGGAACTGCAATATTCTTGATGCAAGTATTCGGTGCATGTGGTGCCTTAAGCTTCTTTGCACTGAATGTGACAGTAACTTCATTCAAAATTAGCTTTTCTGAAGAGACAGTGTTTCGCTTAATGGCTATTTCCAACAAATAGGAAGTAGGTTTACAGTAGTTGAGAAGTTGGTAAGTAACTTTGCTTTATTAATTCTGCTTCTAATAATTTTGAGCATTGCCTGCAGTCAATGCTATGATTAAAATATTTGTATACCTGTGTTCTTATTTGGTTTTGAATTTTTGCAGATCCGACCATTATCTGCAAGAATACAAAACCGTATAAGAACACTTGTTTGTATTTTTGATAAAATTTACAAATACGATTAGCTTTGCAGAAAATGAATGATATGCTCGCTTGCATCATCAGTATCTTTCCTACAAAGAATGCTCACTGAAAAATGAGCTGAAGCCAATATATGAATATATCTTGAATTGCACAGAACAATGATTCTTCACTTGTAATTAATCAATCGAGCAGCGAAATTGCCCGCTAAACTCGGTAAGCCGGTCAGTAAATCTCATCGCGCACCTAGGTGATGTTTTCAGTTCTTTAGATAGTTAGACATTCTGGAAGCTATCGTATTTTTCAGATACGTCAAGAAAGAGAGTAAAACTGAGGAAATCAATGTTTTCAAGCAAGATTGCTTTGAAACGGGATGAAAAATATAAAACCAGAACGAAGCTGGCAAGCAAAGCAATGCAATACCGCCTTTGAAGTTATTATAGAGACGTCATTTGTGGCAAACTTCCCTGGAATAATGAGGATGGTTCGTTTCAATGATTGATTTAAATTAAGTTTGTGTATTTACTTTTCTTTTGGTAATTTCCATTGTAATGTTCTCTTACTGTGACATTTTAGATCTTTTAGAAGACAATGTCCCGCATTCCCAAAAAAGACCATTGTTGATAAGCACGTGCTGGTAAGGTAAAACGATGTAGGGAAGAGCTCTCTTGTGCACTGAAGAAATGTAAGTTGTATAAAAAAAAAGTGAAAGTGGCAGAATTGAAAATTGTAAAAATTGACATAGAATTCAAGATTAACATCATAATTTCGTGTTTTACTCTGTAGATATCTTGCTTATTAATGCAATTCGTGCTTATGTTGGCTTAACTTTTTCTTTGTTAGAAATAGAGAGTGGTGAAAAGACTCTGCTTTTGGTTCAACTTCATACAGATTTACTAAAGATCCAGTAAGTGCAAGTGCTTTTAAGTCGTCATGTTATTATATATAACCTAAAACAATATTTACAGTGGATCACTGGCGTGGTATAAAAGCATGAAGTACGAAGCAATGGAAAAATCTATATATATAAAACAGAACTGTTTGTAGTATGTATGTATGTATGTATGTATGTTTGTGGCTATGTCCGCTTATAGCTCAAGAACCACTCCACAGATCGCAAAATGAAAGGTATCTATGTAACCGGAATTTATCTGGGAGTGTCCTCAGCGAAAAATGTTTTACAAAACGTTTAGAATTAAAAGAGTAAAACCAGAAAAGTAACGGGTAGTTGAAATAAATGTGACGGAATTTTCGATTTCTCAAATCTACTGTGACGTCAAATAAATCACCAGTTCAAAAAAGTTGATATTCATTCAAAGTACACAGTTCGCCATTCGCCGAACATTCGCAGAACACTCACCGAAATCTCAACCCGGCATCGACGGGTACCAGGGCTAGTACAAAATAAAATTGTCCGATGTTGCTGTGTTTTTTAATGCAGCCATGCCATTGAAAATTTTCGAGTGGAGGATGATGACAATGATGATGATTATTATCATCATTATGAATATGGTGAAGATGAAATGTATGCCTCAAATAACAATCTGTAGGGGGGGGGGCAAAAACAAAAATTTGTCTTTTGAAATGGTATTAAGCCAATTTGCTCTCAGACCAACTTGCCCCAAGCTTTAATTTTAGAATATCTATACTGAATGTGCCTACATAGGATGGATGAAGTGAAGTCTCATTCAGAAGGCGAAAGAAAACTTCCATTTACAAGTTATAATTTTGGAAAAGTGGGAGCTAGTAAGTTGTATTTTTACAATCAGCATGGTGAAAAAGACGTTGATGAAGGTGAAGTTAAAATATAAGCCTCGTTAACTTTTTATTTTGATATTTTGATTGTTATTAGAAATTATTTGAGTAACATTTTGTTTGACAAACGAAGCTATCGCAAGCGGTAACGTTCATGACGCCCAATCATTTTGTGGATATGACTATAGTGAAACTATATGTGAATTCGTGCATGAAGTTATTCACAATAATTCATTGAAAAATGATTCATTTCTATCATTGTGAGCATAAAAGCCGTGAGGCGTCGTTGGGGTCTGTTCACATTGCTAATTGTGAATAATTATAAAGAAGAATCTATTTTCACTTCCAAATTGAAAATTGGTGAGTCAGTTCTATTTGCCTATTCATTACAATTTGTTGCCGCTTTTTTGCTTAAATTCATAATATTTTAGATCTTTAGAAAATGTCGCGCATAGTCTTTCCAATAAGTGATTGCTGATGAATAAAAAAAATTGCGGGAGATATGCTGAAAGCCAATAGTCTTATAAAAAACTGTATACAAAATTGTGGTGGGTGAGGAGATACTTTCCATGTCTTTGGGAATCAAGTTTACATTAATGGTTTTATAAATCGAGTTCCCAACAAAAACGAAGGTTTGAAAATCATTTTCACACGTTGACGTAAGAAATTTTTTAAAAACGGAAAAAATGAGGCAGAAGGTGCACGATAACAAAACTGACATGTTATGAGTCGCATCCAACTAATCGATGTTTTCTGGAATAAGGTGCGCGTTTTGATTGTCAAAATTGTACCGTTTTGATTGTCAAAAGGCAAGTTTTTATTTTCGGATTTGCTTTGACCGAATTGTGGTAGCTACAAATTAAAGTTTCGCATTTAATAATGACCTAGAAATAGCATGGTTGGCAAATATGCTTTGAGCGTTCAGCTTCAAATTTTTGCTAGTTGTTACCAGAAACAAAACCAAAAATTGAACAAAGCACAATATGTTATTTTCAGTTATTTGTAGTGATAAAGTTATTCCATTGTGAGATGTTCCTAAGGGATTTTGTCTTTAGTACTCTACCTGCATTCACGCATCATAAAAGCTATTTCTTAATGGAAATAGGTGGAATCACTTTGAATAACATTCGGAGTGTGATGTAGGAATGTTTAAAACAACGCTAACTAAAATCAACAAAACAATTATTAAGATATAAGTCAAGTTAAATAGTTAAATAGAAGATTTCTAGTAAGTTCTATTTTAAGTACCGGGATGATTACAGCTTACACCCCAGAAAATGCCCACAAAATTTTGCGGGTCCCCCTCTGGGGTGGGCCCAATTGTTTGGGGGCCCTTGGTTTTATGCAAAGTTGCACACCGTGCGTTTCCCGATGTCCCGTTGTGGTATTGAAATTATACCATTTAGTGAAGTTACACTGGTTGAATTATTTGTTCTAATATATTACGTATCCCTCTTTCGTCCAATTCATAAAGAAAAATTACAGACTTGCTAAAAAGCCAACATTTCAGAGAGGTGGTTTGGCCCAGTTGGCCCATGGGTAAATGCGGCACTGCTTATGACACACGCAACTGTGAGCACGAAAAATTTGTTTTTTGTTAAAATTGATTTCCAACTTGTAATTTTTGGTATAAACTTGAGATGTAGCTCATTGCCATTAAATGAAACAAAATTTGTTGATGTCACCCATTAAAATAGACCACTACCATAGTATATCTGACATTTCTTGCAAAAGTCTTGACAAGAGTGGTTTTGAAACAAACAAGTGAAAAACAAACTTACAGAGTGTCTTCGCAACATCAAAAATGTTCGCCAATGCAGACTTGATCCATCTTTGTTTTTCGTCTTTGATTTCAATCTCTTCAATGATGATTTTATTCTCCGGTTGGCAGCTGGGATTCAGATCACTCGTGGGCAAACAAAATTTATCAAACAGAAATAATATGTACTACGCTACAGTGTATAGATAAAAAAACAGTCACTTTGAAAGTTTGAAACAACGTTTCGGGCTTGACCCAAGCCCGAAACGTATATATACAGTCGCACACGCAACCTGGATATATTGTTTACGCTACAGTGTACTTACAAGTTACATCAGTTGCGGCGGGAAATCTCGAGTAATCCCGTGTCTCTCCTGGGAACAGAGTGAAACAAGAAGGAAACAATTAAGGATACCCTTTTCCTTAAACAAAATTAATTTGGAAAATTTTGGTTATGGTGCTGCTGTATCTTGAACTGTTATTGTCTCTATCATACCTAATGTCACTCCTATCCTGAATCCTTATTAACATGATATTCAATGCTCACACTCACATCTCCAGTTGAATCAGTTTTAAGAAAAAGAAGGTATTTGGGTCATTTTAATTTCAAAAAGCAATGAAAATCAATAGCGCGACAAAAGAAAAAAGCAGCTAAGCAAACCATCTGAAAATTAATGTTGATGTAAGAAAACCAGAGAAACCAGAAAAATCACAAAGTTTTTGCAATCACAAAATAATGTTCATCTGGTAAATCAAAATTGAAAACAAATAAAAAAACCATAAATTTCATTTAAGAACAGACAAGCTTGACCAACTGTTAAAACTTAACCGTTTACGACATCAATAGAATATGAAAAACAAAACGTTTCACTTGAAAAAATACAGACAGAAAATGTACATGATTATCAGTAAAAGAGTAATCGTTACAAATTGTTATTAATTGGATCATATGGCAATAACATAACAATCAACAAATTAAAATAATTTACAGATTCTAGACTTGAGTATAAAACATCGAATCCAATATTATACTTAAAGTAATGTGATTGGATATGCTTTTCCATCTTTAACTACATATGCATTTCCGTTCTTCACTACGAGAAGTGATGTAGAAGAAGCACCAGATGGCGAGAAAGTGATAATAGAAGAAGAGACAAATGTTGTTAGTAAGGAAACTGAAGGTTTTGAAGAAATAGCAGCAGAAGATAAACCAGTGGTTGAAAGTGAAGAAATGGAAGACTTTGATGAAATTACACAAGAAGAAGCAGAAGGTCTTAAATATGTGATAGATAAAGGAGAAGAAACAGAAGAAAAAGAAGACTGAGAATGAGAAACTGATGATACTATAAGAAAGAAGATACCTATAACTTGAAAAGATTTTTGGCTTTTTTCGCCGTTGGTTGGGACTTCCAAATCTGAAAGCAATAAAAAGCTGACTTACTGCTTAAAAAAGAATGCTTTCTGTATTACAAAACAGAGATCAAGTTAACTAATATGTGCCACTACACTATCAGAATAACAGAATACAGGTAACAGAATGTAGGTAGAATTGTGGGCCTAAAAGTGATAAAAAATTGTAAAAAGTTCCTTGGTGATTTCGTTCAATATGTTAACAAAAGTTGTCAGAAATTAGATTTAAATAAACTTTAACTACTAAGTAACTTACCGAGATTATTCTCATAATCCCAAAAAACAGTTGCATTTGGCTCCATCGTAGAAAATAGTGTGATCAATTATTGAGAGAAAAAGAGAATAAATGAGAAAGGATAAGAACTTGGTTTGGATTGCGCATGCGATGTGTATTACAGAAAACAACTAACAACAGAACAAAGTACTTACAACCATATAAAACAATACAACGTTCATATCTGATTGCAGAGTGCATATGGTCTATATAGACATTCTACTAGGAAGAGAGTGCAGTAAGGAGTACATGTTGAGATCAAACTTTCTGGAAACAATCCGCAACGCAATGATGAATACCGCCCACCTTTTCAACAACTCCGCTGACTCGCCTTATTTTCTTTCTCCAGTATTTGGAAATGAAATGTGAAAGTGAGTGTGATCTGAGTTTGTTGTTATTAACTCAAAATGGAATCAGCTGTAAACGAAATATTGGATGCCCTACTGGAGTGCTGTGTGATTACAGAATGCAGAAATATTCGGCATGAATGTGTTAACCTAATGAAAGAACACTTACCAGAGTTGGTTCAAAGTGGGAGCCTTGTTGAAGGTCTTAGCAATTGCAATGATGTCGACATCATGATTTTAAATTTGCCAATTATTGTAGTGAATCATGTTAATGATATTCTAAAAGGCAATGATGATCGGGAAGATTATTTGATGTTAGACAAAGAAAATTGCTATCCAGGATATGTCAGGCTGCAGGTTTAAAAATGATGAAAAAATTCAAAGATCTTGTCAGTTTAGATATGACAAATTCATCCTACTACCTCCCATTCAAAAAAATTTATTAGGTGGTCAATATCAGAATTATCTCCACGCGATACTGTTCGGAAGAAAGTAGCATTGGGTGGACCAGCCATACAGTTGTATAAGTTTGATTTCGTGCCTTGTATTGAAATTGCTTCATGGCCTCCATGTGCCAAAGGCTTCCTGAAAAGGGTTTCTAAGATTGCTGGTAAATTATCAATCAATGAACAAAGAATTAGAGACACTGGATGTCATGTTGTGCCAGTGTCTCACCCTTTGAGCAAAGATCCTGATCATGAATTTAGACTGTCATTCTCGGCATGTGAAAAATATTTACTATGGAAATGGACAAATAAGCAAATGAGATGTTATTTTTTGTGTCGAGAATTAAACAAGAAATACTTTTCAGATGTGGAAAAAGTTATTTGTTCTTACTTCTGGAAAACTACCATATTATGGTTGATTGAAGAAGAAAGTCAAGAGTTTTGGAGTCAGCCATATTTAGTATGCATGAAGAAAATACTTGATAAAATGAGTGGTTATTTGAATGAGAAAAGTTGTCCAAACTACTTCATGCCAGAGAATCTGATGATGTCGTTGTATACAACAGAACAATGTGAACAACTGCAGAAGATTATAGAGGATGTGTCCAAGAATTTATTCCTGAATATTTTGAAATGTCGCAATATAAAGAACCTGTTTGAAAATGACTTTGAAATGATGTATTCAATATGTGAAGTTGTTTATTCAACTAATTATCCTGTTATTGCAAAAGATATATTAAACAAGGTCACTGTTCAGAAAAATAAAAACTTTGTCGAGTTGAAGAATATTTTCACTTATGAAAATTACAAGGAATGTTTGTTAACTTCTGTGCAAAATACCTCCGTATTGGACATTGACTGTTTACTCAGATATCCAATTGACAATCAACGTTCACAATTTGGAAAGTGCAGCCTTGTTTATTTTAAAAGATCTAAAGCATTCTTGATGCTGGAACAGAGTGATAATGTTTCATCGTCAACAGAACGTTTGGTGTTGATACATGATGCTCTGGTATTGCTAAATTCATCCATAGATATGCCAGGTGTTCTTAATGACAATGGTTTTTCAGGATATGCATGCAAGGCTTTTTTTATTATTGCATCTCAAACAAAGAAATGGCCATAGAGTCAATGAATTCTTGTTGCTCATCATTTGAAAAATTGCCAGCTGACTCTATTGCAAGAGCAAAGCCAAAACCTGTTTGTGTTCCCAGTTTGAATGATTGTAGAACACCATCATATTTGAAAAGAGATAAAATCCTTTGCAACATTTTTGAGACATTAGACAAGCCATGTGTTACATTTAATGCAATTGTATTGATTGGGTACCTTGTGTATCAATTTAGTGGTGATAAACAGACACTAAAACATTCAAAGGATTCTGTAGAAAATTTAGATGGAGAATATTTTTATCTACATTGTACATTGTCCACTGATTATTTTATATTTTACAAACTTGGCTTGTTGGATAAAGATTCAATGGTATATAAGCATTTTAGCTCAGTCTTAAATGAATAGTATGATTACTGATTAAATGTATGGTATGAAACTGATGCTGACCAGCTTTCCTTCTAATGTTATGTTAATACACTCAACTTTGTCTGATTCGAACGTCCTGGGAAGGAATGGATGAAAGTGTTTGAATTACAAACTGTTCAAATTATAAACATTTTTTTGTAAGGATTGCCTCTTTAGTGTCCTTAAGAGGACTAAGAATTTCTTTTGATTTAGATAGAATTCAAATTACACAAGTTCAAACTATGCAAATTTGAAGAAAAAGTTTCAGCCCAGCCTCAAGTTCCTTCATATAAAGAACACGAAACGTATTGATAACGCAGTTGATTCCTTTGACGAACTTTCATATAATAGTTATTCAGATCTTCAAGGTTCGACCCTACCGGGCCCTTATTCATAATCACACTAAATATAAAATGCCTTTTTCAACTTTTTCTACTTATTTAAAATCGTTATAATATCTATTCTACTTTATTATTTGCACGTATTTACTCCTGTGTGAAGTGAATATAAAATGCCTAATACAATGACTGCAAACTGTCGTTACACTTCCATTAGAGCAGAGCTTGACATTCAGGAGTTGGCGACGTCTATGGCAAGCGGATGTCACCATAATCAGATAAACCCATTTTCTCTCAGATAAAGTGGGTTTATCTGGAGAAAAACCCATTTTTTCTGCAATAAGTCACGTTTTCTACAGATAAACCCACTTTTTCTGAAAAACGCACTTTATCTAACAGAAAAGGAGGGTTTTCAGATAAAGTGTGTTTTTTTCAGATAAAGTGGATTTTTCAAATTTCGCATTGTTGCTGCCTGCGTCATAAGTTACGTGGGTGTGATACAAGATTGTCCATGTGCGACTGTTAGAATGTTTAAGTTTCAAAAATGGATACTAAAAATAAAAAATTTACAGACAATTTTGAGGATTTACTTGGAGATGCCATCTCTAACGTCGAAACCCTGAGGAGACACATGCAGTTTCAACGAAAGAATACCGTGAAGAGGAAGAAGGTCCGCGTGGCCCTCGGCCAAAAGTTCTGGCAATAAAATTTACCATATTCCGGAGTCACCCAGATACTTAACCTTGGCGTGACACTTTAACTGAGAGACTTTAACTCACTTTTCTGCAGAAAAACCAAGTTTATCTGAAAAACCCACTTTTTCTGCAGAAAAACCCAGTTTATCAGAAAAACCACTTTTTCTGTTAGATAACGTGGGTTTTTCAGAAAAAGTGGGTTTATCTGCAGAAAACGTGACTTATTGCAGAAAAAGTGGGTTTATCTGATTATGGTGACATCCGCTTGCCATAGACGTCAATTGCAACAGAAGAAGGTAGACATCTGCAGGAAACATTTAAAAGCAATTTCAAGTGGGCAATTTCTTTCCATTTGACACGTACCACTGGACTTGGCTCTCGTGCATCCTTTTCGTAGACTATTGCGCTGGAAGTTGTGGCGATTTCGGAAGGAGCAACAGCAACAACAAGCAGTAACAAAACAAAAGCAAAAAGAGAAGGAAGGGTAAACGTTGTTTTTGATATATCTTCCTTGTTTCTCGGGTATTCCAGTCGCAACATTACTTTGTTGACGTTCATTACTTTTTACTTTCTTGATACAGATGAGAGTGACACCTTAAAAGACTTTAACCTATCACTTCCAGCCCTCCTCATCCAAAAGACGACACAACGACAATACAAGAAAGATCGTTTAACCCTTTCCTGACATTAACTAATATAGTGTTGCTCGTTTCATGTTTTGTTTTATTGTTTAATGCTTCATACTATGCTTATAATTCTGGCTTTCCGAACATTTTAATATCTATTTTCAATTTAGTTATTCTTAGAAAAATTTTGTGTGACATTTTATTGCCCCGTACGCGTGTACACGCGTGTAGACCTTTTCCAGCTGTATCTCTGAACCCCGTAAATAAAGTTGTGGTATTTTGACGTTCTTTTATGATTGATATCAGTATTACTTTACATAAAAATTCATGCCTTACATAGCTTCTAATCAATAATTGGTTTACCGCTTGGGTTTATAAATCGAATGTCCCGAGAGCAAATAAAGTTGTTTTCTTTCTCCGTACTCTAACTGCGAATTCATTGAAAGTAGTATTACTTTCGCTGCCCTCGTTTGTTGAATTTATGATTGGTATTATTGTCCAGCAGGACGAGCCACCATCTGACGAATCATTATTTTCATTGAACTCAAGTTCCGCCTGTGGAGCGTCCAACGGAATGGAGTTGTCTAAAATTCGGAGATAGGCAATAAAATTTGTGCCAACTCGATATTTCCATTTTATAGGAACACTTGTGTCTTGGCTTTCGTACCAGTACACTTTATCTCACGAGAATAAAAAAAATTAACAGCCCAGTTGGCAACATCAAGGTCTTCCACTCTGGAAGCAAAGTTTCTAAGACAGAAGCTTACCCGATGAAATACCCTCCTCATCGTCCCCGCTATATTCTTCTTCACAGCATTCTATAAAGTCATGTTCATTTCATCATCAGCGTCATAGTGGCTATCATATTCTTCCTGAGGCTTCAGCTACATTAAGCAAAAGCAATTTCCTGTCTGACATTTTACCAACATACAAATCACGATGTCTTTACATAATAATGATATATGATGACTGACACTACTTTCATCGAAGTGTTTATTGCAAAGGAATACAAGTACAACTAATACACTTATGTTCACTTATACACACCCTTTATACACTTGCTATTCACTGTATTTACGTGTTTTCACCCAAATGCACTCTGATAATACACTAATACACTTGTCTTCACTTATACACACCTTTATTACACATGTGTTATACATGTGTTATACATGTGTTATACACAACATATACATTGTAGTGACACACACATATTACCCCCAGATCATGCATTGGCTTATAATTGTATTTCGGAACTTATAGTTTACATACATGAAGTCCTTGCCGCAAAATTACTTTTCAGGAAATTTATTTTTACGCATGCGTAACATTTCCCTCCCCTCCCTCACTTTTGAAATTAGGCGGGCCGTTTGGCCTTATTTTTTGAGATTTTATTTTTTTCTGAAATTCAAAATGTCAAGGCGTGATAGGAAGATATTTTCTGATGATTCTACATCAGCTGGTGTTGATTCAACTCAAAGCCTGTGACTACAACAGCACAAAGTTTGCTAAGCAATGATTTCGAAAGTACAGTAATGGATAGTTATACTGACTCATTATTTACTTCTTCAAGTGCGTTGGAAACAGACTCAGAAATCAAAGTTACAAAGGAGATGATTGACAAGAACAGCTCCAACACGACTTAGAGCTGCTGAGAATTGAGCTTAGCCAGAAAAATTTAATGATAGATACAATGAAGCTGAGTACTTGAACAAAGTTGATGAAATGGAAGATAGACATTCTGATGCTGTTCACCAAAGGCAACTCGTAGCCGTACAATACGAGAAACAGTTACGCTTAACAAAGGCAGAGCATAGCAGAGAAGTTAATTCTTTGAAAGAAGAAATCCAGTTGCTTTTGAAGCAACAGAAAGAAACGAACTTTGACATCAAAAACTGATGGAAAAAGCAATCGAATCAAGGATATGTTGACTGATTTAGACTTAGATGAAGACGATTATCTTGCTGTTAAAGGAAAGAATATTGAAGAGCAAACGCTAAGAGAGTTTATTGCTGTATGTTTTGAATTAGATATTAGCATGAAACTTGTCAAGAAAGAGATGAGATGTCGAGAGATAAAATTGTTTGATTGCAATGTTCAAAGGACCAAAGTTTAAGATGTTGGAGACAGATAGAAATGGAATAGTGTATATTGCATTGATTGATTTATTAATGTTCAAAGCTAACCATGTATAAACCTATTAATTATTTCATCATTCTAGCTTAAGTTCTACGAAGCCTTAAAGCCTCTGAAAATTCAATGTGAAGTGCAACAAAATCAAATTGATTTGTATGCCAACAGTATGAAAGATGGGGAGGAAGAAGTTGCCAAGGCGAACAAGGTTTGTGAGCTGCACTGAAATCACACTGATATCCGTACCTATGGAAATAGATGTGGGTATGACATTTTCTGTTTGATTGCTGTTCTAATTCATCACATTTACGTCTTTCCACTTTGTTATCAGGAACTTGATGAGGAAAGACATGCAAGGATCGAGACAGATGCACGATGTCAACAATTTCAAATTCACATAGAAGAGCTGAGAGATCAATTGAAAAGGAAAGACTACAAAAATGAGAACTTTGATGTGTTGAGGAGGTGAAATTGCAATGTACATATCTTGCAATTTATCAAGAAGGGTTTTGAATCATGAAGTTATTTTGGGTTAATAATGGCTTCAATTTCCATCTAGTTATTGATAAAACATCTTTACATTTATGGATAATCATAATAATAATGCAGTTTTTAATTGTTTTTACAGCGAAAAGGATCAGATAGAAAGGGATTTTGTGGAAATGCGTAAGAAATTTACAATCGCAAATGCAGAGTTAAATATGAAATCAGAGGAAAATGACTCATTGCGTAAACAGGTAAGAAAATTGTCGCAGAGGTGTCATAAAAATAGCTTACATTTATCAATAGTTTCAGTTACTTATTAGTTGAAAGTTCCTGGAAAGATAGGAAATGACTCTGTGTTTGAAACATGCTCTGGCCACATCAATTTTCTCAGAGATAAAGGAATGCTTGAATTGAAAATGATAGGTTATGATTAGAGGTTCAACTATAAATGGTAAAGTTCGAATAAATGTTAGAATGCATGTTATGATTGGCTACTTAGTTGAAATGGTCATTAGTAAGAATGCTGAGCACACTACAAATCTATATGCTTCAACAGTTTATTTACTTCTTTGTTTAACCTTTTATTTTATCTTGAATCAGATGACTGAATCATCTCAATCATTGCATCTTCTGAAGCAAGATAAAGAATATCTGGGAACTCAGCTGTCTGAGTTGAAACCAAGACATAACTTTTAGAACAGAAACTTGAAGAGACAATCAAACAGCTGGATGATGTGAGGAAATCAAGAGAAGATCTTTATGAAAAATACATCAACTCTAGGTAAGCATATGTATGTAGCTATGCTTATCGGGATAAAAATGATGAAGTACACCAATTTTTGAATGTATTGCTGCTTGGTAGAAAACGTAGAGCAGTTCTAGATAAGAAACTTGAGGAGAATGTGGGACACTGGTGCATTTGCAAATGTGTATATTGGAAACTATATGTGATATGGCATAGAAACTGTAGTTTGAATTGTTGTAGCCCACTTGTATATGCTCTTTATTTTGCCAATGATAAATTGACAATTGCCACGAATGCTCTGTTAAGCCCCCCCTCTCCATTAAGCTCCTTCCCTGGGAATTTAACAGAGCTTTCACGGTAGACTTTAACTTATTATTTTACCTTGATGCTATTTTTTATTTACAACTAGCACGCTTGGAAGGATAAAGATTATCATTTACTTTATCTATTGCTGGCAATGTACTTGGGCTTGTTAGAAAACGTCAAACATTTGAGGATTAGAACTCGAAATTCATTTAAGTTGCTATATTTTACGCTTTAATGCTTACATGTTTGTCTGTAATTTCAGGGATCAGTATAAGTCGGAGTTTGAAGAAAAGCTTCGCAGTGAAATCGAAGGACTTTCCAGGAAAACCTCCGTAGAAATAGACAAAATCAAATCGAATGCAAACGAAATTTATGAACGCGAAAATAGGTGAGTCTGATGTTTTCAATCATTAACTAATTGATTACCAATGTTTGTTGTATAATTCATGAATAGAAATCAAGTGAATGATCACGTATAAGAAAACTATCGGTGAACACGTGGCACTCAGGGCTTATCGCAAATAAAACCTCTTCCTTTCGAGGCTACTAATAACAGCTGATTCAAAGAGCTAACAACAGTGTTTGAATTAAAATACAAGAAGTATTATAACGTGACGTTGTATTCAAGGTGTTGAAGCTTTATAACTGCATGTAAATTTTGTTATAGGGCATTGAGAGAATCGAGAGACAACGCATTGGCCGCGAAAGAACGAGCCACCATGTTGGTGAACGATGCAGAAAATAAATACAAAGAAATACTTTCTGAGTAAGAAACGTCATGCCATCACCGAGCCTACACGTCTCCTGTGCACTCTTCTTTGGCCACACGACCACCAATGCGAATTATATAATACTGTAAACACCGGCATATAAGAATCAGAATCTTCCAGGCTCGACTGCCTATTCAAAACAGTAGAAGAGACAATAGGCTATTGTATTTAAACAATAGGCTGAATGCAGAATTCACAGGTTTTTATACGCGGGTGTTTACTGTATCTCATGTATCGGTATCTCATTAGAATATCCAGGGACGTGGGAAGCGTCTAACAAGTGGGGGGGGGGGTGAGGAGGTTAAAAAATGGGCACATAACCACTCTGGGTCACTCACTTTTGGATTTAGGAATTTAGAAGGGGCACTTTTGGGTTTGAATGGGACGCTTTCGCATAGTTTGTCAAAGAGTGGGGGCATGGCCTCTCTGGACCCCTTTCCCTGACTCCTACGTCCCGGTGAGTATCTCTTGGTATATTGAGAATATGTGAGACAACGTTACGAGCACAAATTGTTTTAGATGCTAAGATAGGAATGTGATTTTTTCAACAGCTTATGTTTCTTCTTGTAGATCTAGTATCTCTGAATCTTGAGTGAATCGGTTGTTTCAATGCAATGCAAATGTACAGTTTTAGTCACTGTTGAATTTCATGTGGTTATCGAAACATGACCATTTGTTTTGTTCTCACGCTTTCTAGATTTCGAAATTTGCAAATGTCTTCTGAGAATCGTGCAGCGGAGCTAGCCAATGAGATCAGAATGAAAGCATTCGAATCCCAACGACTCCAGTTGCTGTATGAGGAGACAAATAAAAACCTGAAGAAGTCAAATCTCGAAGGAGAAAAGCTGCGCAAACAAAACGAGGTAGAAGCGTTTTTAAATCTAATTATCCGAAATCTGCAATCTTTATCCCCCCCCCCCTTTGACGGATCTTCTTGTATGTGCTTTACTATGTAAAGGTACGCTGGTGGATGCCATGGCAAGGGGGCGTTGCGCTGCTATTTCAAATTTTTCCAGACTTACCAGTTATTAGTAGGTTAATCTCTAAAATTGGTCATTTTCGGAAAGTGTTTCAACCACCCCCTGAAATTCATTGGCTACCACGCCTCCATTTATTTCATGGACTTGGGTCGTGCAATCTATGTAGACTATGTACGGTCATTTAAGTAATTTATAACAATGGTCTTTCATGGAAGAATGAATCCATGCTTCAAAAGCCATTTGCTTCAGTGTAATTATCGTCTTATTGTTTTTACTAATTGGTCTCTTGGTTGCTAGGCGTTGAATAAGGAATACCATGCGCTGCACATGTCTTCAAGTCGTCGTTTGACAGAGTTGGAAGCAAAAGATGGAGAATTGAAGAATAAGCTGCATATTTATGAGAAAATGGAAGAAGAACTGGACGATGTTGTCATGCAAGCTGCTGAAAGTAAGTCAAGTCTTCAATTAGCTCAGCCTTGATTAATTGACTATTGTTAAGTAAGTAAAGTAAGTACGAATATTTATTCTTTGGATTTTCAGTTTAGTTTTTAGATGCAATAAAAACCCGCATATAGGAACCTGTAAATTTTTCTTCCAGTCTATTGTTGCAAGACAATAGGCTATTGTTTTTCTATTGTTTTGAGCAGCAAAATTACCCTTAAGGTTCTTAATCCATTGGATCTTATATGCGGGTTTTTATTGCAACTGTTATTAATGTAGGCTTGATTGGCGTAAATTCCCACCCTTCTGGGTATATTTGCCGACCGTAGAAGGTTGGACAGTTGAATTGGCTAACAGCCTCATAACACTGTGTGTGAATTAAGACAAGTGGAAGTATGGTCTTTATGTAGCGATGCCCTAGACTCACTGTATTCCGTAATTCTTCTCATCTCAGTGACAAACGATGCAGAAGCCGAACGAGTTCTCTTCTCTTATGGATACGGTGCTAATGTTCCCAGCACTGCGAAACGAAGAATGCAACAAAGGTAATCGCCATATAAATTTGCAATTTCACTCGTCCAATATAGGCTTCGCTTACACCATTTTTTGAATTGCCACATTGCGTCCCTGTGCTCGGTCTTGCTTACCATTTAACTATATATACACTCAACCTTGAGCCCATGGTCGCAATGCAAACATTGTTAGCAAAGCGACAAGAATCCTGGGTTTGAGGCTGTATAAACATGGCAACTCAATTTTCAACTGATTTGCCTCATTGAGATTCGACAGAAATCTCAATAAGGCAAATCAACAGAAATTCGATGCTTATCGAGAAGCACTTGCGTTTATTGTTATTCTACGTGCATTACGTAGGAGCAAGTTAATGCGCATCCTAACAGCGCAGGTGCACGCATACATGTGATAGAACACACATTATCAACGCCAGAGACCATTTGGGGTATTATTCCAGTGTTTGCATAGTTGCTTGCTCGCTTTAGATACAGATTGGAGCTGTCGTGTTTGTTGAGTGAAGCCCAATTAAAAATACACACAGTTACACCTTGACATGCGTAAAAGCTGCGAATTGAGAATGTGTTAGTATTAGAAACAGTAGCTGTCAATGTTGTGTGTTGCAGTTGAATCTCGACAGGTGAAACACCCAGGGAAATAAATTGCTTGGCTTGAGCCATCGAGACTCAACAATTGTGAATAGTTGAATGGCATTATGCTTCTGCCTTCACAGCTTTTTGTTTTATCTTTTTCATTTTGCCTGCTCTCACTTACTTTGAGTGAGTGACTTATATTCTATCCATCTATACTCTATTGGATGTTGGCGTATGCAGGTAACATATTTGTTTGTTTTACAGTGTACATTTGGCAAAACGCGTTTTGCAGCTCGAGAGAGCGAACTCTTCACTGCGACACGAACGAGAAAGCGAAGACAAGAAAGTCGAGCAATTGGCAGATGAGGTCAGTGAGGAGTATCCCTCCCACCTCCCTAATTAAAAGGCGTCGTTTTTTTATAACGACGCCTCACTACAATATTCCAATCGTGTCACGTTGGATGGCCCTGCTAAGCTGGATGATAAATATTTTAAGTCGCTATCATTGTTATATTGCCCTTTGAGCTACTGTGGGTAACACAATACATTCTAGTTATTTTATTGCTAATCTTTGATCTACATTGCAACAGGGCCTTTTAAACGTAACGTAAGTGCATTTTACGATGCGACGTTCATCTGCTTACTTTGGTTTCAGCTGTCAAGAACAACAAAGATGCTTAACGAGGCAAAGCAGCCATACAACTATCTTGTCGATAGCATCAAAACAAGGGACGATGAAAATAAAAGTATGAAAGATACAATCGGAACTTTAAATGAAGATATTCGGTATGCTTACTCCCCCCCCCCCCCTCTCTCTCTCTCTCTCTCTCTGTGTTATTCTCGTCGTAATTTACTTACGTCAATGCAGAAGAATTAGTTGCGTTTGCTTCCCAAAATATCCGGAAAGACGCTGGAATTTTAATGAGCACCTGGTACAATTCTCAGCCTCTGACAGGAGTTTTCTACATTTAGACTACGCCAAATCTTTTGTTTTTGCCGGTCAATATTAATATTTCAACAAGGGAAATGGCCTGGATGAAGTTTGTAATCTTCAGCCTGCAGAAGGCAACATCTCAATGCAATGTTTACAATGCAATTGTAGTTTTTGGTCTGAAATTGTAGCTTTTTCCTGGAATTTTCTTTGACTAAACCAACACCCTGTTGCTTTTCTCCCTTTCTCTGTTCCCACATTGACCAAGAGCCATATAATAACGGAGTTTCAACCACTTTCATCGCGTTTTGTTTATTATTTTGTACAGGCGCCTGAAAGGTGAAAAGTCCGCGCTGAAAAAACTGAATGATCAAATGACTCTGGATCTTGAAAGACTTTTGAATCAAAAAGAGGTAGCCGATTTATATTGTTTACAGAATGTATAAAACGATGGCTTATGGAGAAAAATAGACGTTTTTAATTTTATTAAATAGGGAAATTTCCCCCAAAAACTTGCAGAAAAGGTAACCGGACATTTTTAGCTTGATTTGACTTCGATACACGCTTTTTTTTATAAATTACCTACCCCAAAGACTAGTTCTTAAATTTCCTTATTTTAGGATCTGTTTTGGCACATTTTTAGTACTAACAATTTTTTATTATTTTGAAGTTTTGCATTTATAGACAAAAGATAGTGTAGATCAACAAAAGTCGTCAACAACGTGATATCTGATGTAAATTTTTTGGACACGCCTTGAATATTTAATTTTCTTGCCGTAAGTAAGTCAAATCAAGCAAAGAATCTCCGTTGGCACATTCCGGCTACAGTAAACACCCGCATATAAGAACCAGTGAATTAAGAACCTTCCAGGCTGAAATCTCTGCTGAAAACAATACAAGAGACAATAGGCTATTGTATTTAAACAATAAGCTGGATGCAGAGTTCACAGGTTCTTTTATGCGGGTGTTCACTGTATTTATAATTTGTTTTTGCTATTTCGAATGTCGCTTTTAGGAAGTTCATGTATTGAAAAGTGTCGTTATGGGATTGAAGTCTTCCACCAACAGTCTGCCATCATATCAGCATTCCAAACCGAGTCATCTTGTGAAAAGAAAAATTGCCACACTTCACGCTAGTGATTTCTCAGAACCAGTCAATACTGATACGTTGGTCAGCACGCCAAAACCTACTGTATTTGTAAGTTAAATTATTTTTGTACTTTTCCTTTTTACATTGATAAGTTGAAGAGAAACGCATTTCTGTTTTTGCTACACTGATGATTTTTGTTGTTACTGATGTTGTTGTTGTTGTTGTGATCTTCCTTTTGAGACCATGCTAAACGAGGCTGTATTGCGTCTTTTTATAATTCAAATATAGAACCTAATGATATCCACAACTCATGCATATTATCTCTGTGCTATACGGCAGATGGTATTCAATGCCTTTAATCAGTTTATCACTATTATTTGTTGGCTGATTTAGATTACAGAAGCTTTTTCAACACCCAAAGTTTTTTCCTTTCCTTTGAAATTTTAATGTTCTGAAATAAGTTTTGATACTGTCTGATTTAACATACAGAGACAAGATTAAGATGATGTAGTACTGTCTGATTTAACAGGCAGAGACAAGATAAGGTGAAGCGATAAAAAGATAATCTAGGAAACGTTTCAACTTTTATTCAACATTTTTTGTTTTGTTCTTGATTAAGACCTACTGATAAAAAATGAAAAGACTTGACTTTTAAAGGTATTGCGGGTTTTGCAAGCTTATTTCGTGGAGTCAATTTGAGTTAAAATTTAACTGAGTTCAAGTAAATTAAAAGCTTTGATATGTTGATGTGTTCGCCATTTCCAATCAAGATTTTTAATTAATTTTGTTTAATTAATTAAGACAGGGCATCTTCTTGTCACAAATTAACGTTGTAGTGAATAATTATATAGTTTTCTTATCACTGTTTTTTATTTAACTTTGCAGACCAAGCAAGATGCCCCGTCATGGTACACTAAACTGAAAAACCAGAACCTAAAAATGTGACGGAAGGTTTGTTTATATTTTGTACGGATTTCTTTGTAATTATACTCCTGTTATGGCTTCTTTTAATTGTATGAAGGGATGCACAGGTATTTTTACTCTGTAATTAATAAATTATAGAAGTATGCCTAAAACTCGCTACATGTCATCGTTTTAAAGTTTATAATGATGCATGGTGGAAAAAACCCTTGATGTTCTGGGCCGTTCTGTTGCAAGCAGCTAGAATCGTTATTATTGCATGTCTTAGCTACGTTTCCATTCGCCATTGAATCGATTGCATGAGGCTCACTGGACTGGAAACAGGTATGAAGGCACTCTTCCATGATTCTTCCATAATTTACTGAAATTAGGTTGACTTGGTGATTGATTTGAACGATTCTAGCAGTGAGCTAACTTGCCGTTCACTTGCATTGAAATATATTTTCGCAAAAGCGCGGTAAATAGTTGCGAAAATCTTTTCTAACAAGTAGATATATGCATGGATTGAGTAGGCTGTTCGATGAAGCCAGACAGAGTGCTAAGCGCCTGAACCATGGCAAGCGAAAGCCCTTTGCATTGTGTACATAGTGCAATCGGTACACGATCAATGGTGTCCAGCACAGTATAAACAGTGCCACTATGCAAATACACATGGTTGTTGCTTTTATTTCTGTTCTTTCTCATGCTGCCAACCTCACCTTTTGTCGCTCTGAAGCTGTATTTTCTTGTAGTGTAACAACTGTGCTGTTGTTTTTGGTATTCGAAAATGATTGTGGTGTTGTTGATATTTCCACGCGAAATTCACTCATTTCTTTATCCTGCAGATCTTGGTTGTCTTTATCATGCACTGGAATTTCGCTGTTCGAGAGCATTCCTTTCTTAGGCCTGTTCTGTAGACGCAAATTCTGATTGGTTGTATCCTGTTGTTTGGACATTTCTAATGGTGGATCGTTCAAGTCACATGACTTTGCCAACGGTCTTACTACTGTCAACTCTGGCAGCACAACATTTTTTGGCTGAATTTTGCCAATGCTGGTTTTCATTGTTTCTAGTTCGGTTTTTCGTAAAACCACGTTGTGTCGTTTGATGTTGAGAACGAGTACAAAATTTGCTGCCGAGAGAATTACGACAGTAGATATAAAGAAAGCTGACAAGACCGCTCCCCGCACCTTCAACTCCATGTTACTATTCGTGTACACATAAATGAGAACTTGTGCCACTGTGATTGCTAATGAAAATACCCAGCTTACGTAAATGGCCTTTGTCACTTTTGTAAGATACGCTTCGTTCCTGTATGCCAGGTTCAGTTTAATGGCCATCAGTCTGTCAATTGTCAAAACAGCAAGTGATGTAATGGAAATGGACATACTTCCAAACAGGGGTACAGAGCCGGCTATTTTGTATACTACCAATGGCTGCCCTGTTATCAACATAAGGCCAAGAGCCACTCCAAAGCAACTCACCAAAACGTCTGATATCGACAGAGATAGTAGTATTCTGTTGCTGCTCGACATTCTCAGCGAACTGTTTCGGGATGCGATGAGCATTTTTGTAAACATTGCATTCAGCAACACCGATAAACTGTTGATGATTATCAGTGCCCAACAGAAGGCGGTGAACTCAAGGCTGCCTGTGCTTTCATCTGCCATAGCGTGTGCTCTTGTCAGTTATTGCTGTGTTTTGGCGACGTTTTGTTCTGCTCTTCGTTGGCGTAACAGTGCGGCTGATGTGTGTTTATGCGCAATAGCATCTGACGTGACAATGCACCTGGGTATCAGTTGCAATATAGTTACGCTAAGTGAGACAACAAATATTTGATTCTCTGCAATAAAAGCTTATTTCGAACTAGTCCAAACTATTTCTCAACGTCTTCCAGGCATCGGCTATCAAATGCTTGGCAGCAGTTTGGGGTGAAGGTAACCAAGACATGACGAAGCTTGTTAGAAGTTAACTTTTCTCGATTCATCACAACTTTTTTCGAGCTTCATGAATCCAATTTTGTTCAATTATCAAGTACCGGCATCAATAAAAACAAATCTCACTTTTTCGGTGATTTTAGTGAAAACGTGTTTTTGTGAACTTAAGCTTAGACCAAAATAAATATCTCTCTCCAGTACCTGTGGATGATTATTTGTTGTGGCTTTCTACTTCTTGCGCCATCTGCTGAATGCAAATAGGAAATCGTTGTATAATTTCAGCAGGCAAAAACCCTGTAATATTTGGTTGCCAAGTGTTCATTATGTTATCATCGATTTCTCTTGCTCGCCAAGCTCGATTAAAGTGAATAAACCGAAGCGTGCGCACCGCTTTGAATAAACTGAAGCGTGCGCACCGCTTTAAAACACTTTAGTTCCTGACCATCTGCAATAGGTTTTATTCGAGTCTGCTTGGAAGTGACGTTATCTTAATCATGTTCACGGCATGCACCAGAAATCAAATCTATTCAACAGATGGATTTTCGATTCTCTTTGTAATTCTTCGTTCTTATCCTCCGTCTTAGAATTCCTAACGTTAATACAAGCAGCTTTTCAGTGCCTCACCAATATCTTTTATAGCCTTCTTGGACTAACAAATAACATGTTGTTTTCTTATTTTTTTCATCTCCTACCATCATTATGGCTGTCAGTAATTACCGGCCTCGCCCTTACATCCGCGGCCTCGACCCCGTATTTTACCTATATTTTTTTTATCTATTTACTTCTCTATATTTTTAAATATATACCTATGTACTTCTCTATTAGTATATGCTCATTTATACCTATATATTTAAGTATATATAATTAAATTAATATCTCACAAGGGCTGAGTATAAATTTGGACATAAACATCTTTCTTCCAGTACGTCATCGAAAAAATTGTAAATTTCAACATGCTTTTTATCTTATTGTCTTCATACTTATTGTTAATTAAGATTTTTAAATTGTAAATAGGACTTAGACTGTAAAGTGCTGCTCAACCGAATATTATTTGTATTGTGGCGCTATATAAATTTTTGATTATTACTGCTTTTTTGGAAAATCAAGCAGTAAAATCACATTCCACAAGTTAATTGGAAGATTGTTAAAAGATGTGCGTCTTTTCATCAAGCCACTTACAAATGTAGTATTTGTTTTAATGGGAAACTAGAAATTGCCCTGTACGAAGGCGAAAACAACTGAATAAAAGAAATAAAAGAACCGAGCTAATTTCGAAGTGCTAACATGTAAATGAGTTCTCTCTGTTACGCCATCATTCGATCGATCAGTACATGTAATTTGTAACGAATACTTAGCATAATCAACTGAAAATTCTCGCGAGTAGACGGCATGAAACTCGGAGTATTGAAAAATGCTGTAGTTTTTCTTTTTTTCCACTCTTCATGTGTTTTTATTTCGAATAGCAACTCTATTTAAATTCTAAGCAAAATACGTACAAAAACGCGTTAATTGGGCAAAAATACGAGTCAAATGTGTGAAAGGTTCATACGTGAAGGGTATTTATGTGTATAAGGATACATGGATACATACACAAAAAGGAGACGTGCTTGTTAGTGTCATGCGGCCGGATAATGAAGCCGACAAGTATGCTGTCTGTGTTTTGAAACAAGGCAGAATTGTTGGACACTTATCAAAAGGAATTAATGGAAAATTTGTAAAAACAGTATTTTACTTTCTGAGGGGGGGAAACGGTTCGTGCCATGTAACAATAAAGGGTCCAGCAGCCAACCTTGGTGACGGTGAACACAGAACAATTAGTTACTAACAACTAATAACATATTAATTTAATGAAAAGTAAATAAAATTTGTGAATTATTTTGTGAAAGAAGTCTTAGAGTTCGAGCTTGCGGACACTTTTTGGTTCAAGGGAAACAAAAATTTGTTCGAGCAAGCGAATGTTCGAGTTAGTGGGTATCCGAGTAAGCGGATGTCAACTGTATCTATATATGGGCATACGCGGGGCGGGGGCTGTGTGAGGCTTGGCCCGGGGACAGTTATCACTAATAACCAGCAAATCCAGCATTTTAAGAAAGGTTGCTTGAATAATCCATGCTAATAATTTCATTTGTGATTCTTGATGATGTCAACAGTTGATTAGGGAAGCGTCAATATTATCATTTACATAGATTAGTCATCATTTTTTTTAAATACTGGATTTGTTCGACAAATAGCTGTCTTTTTGGTCGTTTTCAATGTAATAATTGTTTTCTTGCTCATTTATAGATTCTAATTGTCGATCGGTAAATTGATTTGGAATGGCATGTGGCGATGGGTGAATTACTATATGTAAAAAATGTAGCCTACACCCCTTAGAGAAATATCCTTTTTTCAGGGGGTGGGTGATTAAAGTACCCAGTAATTTCCACGAGAGCCCGATCTTTTAGATGAACAATAAAGTTTTCCAAATTCTACAACCCAGGGTACGATTCGGTTTAAAACTATTGAAAACAAGAAGCAGTTAAAGCTGGATCGGGACCGACTTTATCACTAAAAATAGCAACTACACTAAAAATGGGACCGGGTTTTAAAAACTTTGTTGGGGGTGTCACCCCCCCCCCCACCTCATTTGCGCCCCTGCGGCGACTTCTAGCCTCAATATAACTGCTAAAGTAAGCGCACTGGATGTTAATTCGATAAAGTGAGTGCTGATTCTGCAAAATTACTCTTTTGGGCAGAGCGTAATTGAGGTCTCAAAGCGTTATTTGGGTCTCAAAGCGTAATTGAGGTCAAAGCGTTATTTGGGTCTCAAAACGTAATTGAGGTCTCAAAGCGTTATTTGGGTCTCAAAGCGTTATTTGGGTCTCAAAATTTAATTGAGGTCTTAAAGCGTTATTTGGGTCTCAAAACGTAATTGAGGTCTTAAAGCGTAATTGAGGTCTGTCCCTATACAGCCCTGTGTAATTCGGCACACGCATTTATTTGAGAAAATGCTTAGGAAGAAGGCAGTACTTGGTTCGCAAGAGGGCGGAGCCGATACCTGTACGAAACAAAGCAGAAATGTTTACGTCAAGAAAGATGCTGTACGTTCATCAAAACAAAAATATGCGCCAAACATAAATTAACATAAAACGTGTAGAATAGAAGAAAGACAAACATGTCGGACAAATATGTACAAAACTGACGACTTGTACACAAGGCATTATAGAACGTAATTACGAAACGATGGGTAAATTTAACGCGAACCAAGTAGAACGAACGAAGAAAAGCGAATGAGTGAAATGTATATAAAAGGCAAAGTTAAAGTATACTTGGTGTCTGGTAACTAGGGTCTAACTACAAAAGTCAATCATTATGTTCTGGTTCTGGTTGACATCTCACAGTGTATCTTGTCTTGAAAGTGTCCCTGCCGCTTGTTTTTCATTCTTTGCATTTGTTTCCTGATTTCAGATCCGAAAACATTTTTCAAATCCGACGTTGTATTTTGCTTTCTTCCAATCCAAGAAAATCCCAGTAAATTCTACGCAAGCAAACTCATTATTTCCCTCCAACTTCTCGAATACTTTTATTAACAGACCGAGGCATTTGCCCGGGTCAGCCCTGCCCACAGATTGGACAGCCAGCTTAAGGAATTTTTGCATTTTGATTTTACAGCAATTGGCTGATCAAAATTGTTTTGAAATCCCAGTATGGTAGACCGATTTTTGACTGTTGACGCAAAAAATCGAATAAAAATGTTCATTACTTGGGAGAAAATCAGCGTCAAACTTGTTTCTGCGGTACCAAGGAAAAAAGAGGTTCCCGCTATGACGTCATAGTGGACTCGACCCAGTCTTAAAAGTTCACAACAAAAAAGTGGCGGTTCTTTTTGCCTCGTAGCTAAAAATGACTTGTCATGTGAAAAACATAAACAGATTCAGAATCAGCGCAATCAAATCTATAGTTTTAGACAATTCAAACTGTTTATTCACAACGAAAATAAATTTAGAAAGTTTATAAAGGTTTACGAAGTATTTTAACGAAAATCTTGTAATGATGACAATATAAACATTTTAAATGATGACAATATATAAACAAAGAAGGTTATTTTTACATGTAAAAATAACCTTCCTTGTTTTAAATTCTCACACCTTATGTACATAAATATCGTTTTAAATTGGGATGTATTTCATCATGGTCTATCTGATGATTGCGAAAGCATGAATCTCTGAGTAACAGAAAACTAGTCTACTTTCTTGCATCTATTCTATCACTCTGTTTATAAATATAATTCTAGTTGTCAATGAGTTTGAATACTGGTGTGATATTGTCGGGAATCTTAAGGTAAAACACTCTGTCCGATAACTCAAGGAGACTGTATATACGTGAATTAAAATAAAACAACGTAGGATAAATTCCCTGATTACCTTAACCTACTACGAGAATGGACGAGGCAAATCCAATACAATTACAGCAAACAAAAGGCTTACTGATTGTCTCAACAATGTATTAACAAGTAAAAATGCTACGAACGGTAATAAAATCTATCAAAGGCTTAAAATACACTAATATACGTGATTCGAACAGTTAGACCCTCAATTGGTCTTCAATTTCAACGCCACTTAACGCCTTACGCACGAGCAAACATAAATTTCACGATACCTCTGATGTATCCGTGACTTTATCTTTCTCTCTTTTCTCTTGGCCGCGTTAATATCTTTCGTTGACAGTTATCCGCAGTAAACTCTCACAAAACAAACACTTTTTGTGAAGTAACTATTTTCAGTTCTCAGCAACTGAATGATGCGATATATATATTTCAATAAAAACAAAAGCCTGATGTAGGGGAGCAAGCACCCCTATTTATATACTTTACTTGGGAATTACCCAACTACGTAATACAAATGATTATAATAATTAATTATAAAAGTAAACAATAACAGCAAGATTCGTCCCAATTTGCTACAGTTTTTTGGTCCGAATTCGACAGTTCGTGCTTGTCTGTGCACCAAATTTCTTTGTAACGAGGCTATTACGTGGGTTTCTTCCCGCACTCCCCTTTAGCATCATGTCGACTCGCACCCGCCGCCGTGCTGGAACTTTCGATACTTGTTAATCAGCACAATATATTAACAGAACAGAACATATAACATAACATAATTCAATATTAAATAATATATGTGTAAACTCTTATGAATAAAATATATTTTCTCTCCGACAATAAATTTATAAAAAATTATGAATGAATGGATACTTCAACTAAGCATTAATGATAACAGTAAAAAATAATGAAAGGGGCTTATTGAGAAGTGGGGATAGGCTCACTTTGCAACATACACAGCACGACAATAGTGACAAAAGATGGAATCCATTAAATGGATTACATTCTTGTGAGCAGGGCATTTCTTTCGAATTCTCCCTTCAAATTCTGCTCCACAATTATCACACTTGATGATTTCTCGATTTCTGTTGCAAATGCAGCCCTGAAAATGCAAAATAAAACATGGTTTGGTATATCATGCTATGCTACTAGAAAATAGTTACCGAATGTTTGTTTTATTTGGTACTCACAGAATCCGAGTCTATACTTGATTGTGACTCCAAACTCGAATGTCTCTGCAATGTATTTGTTGAGACATTCGAGTCTTCCCATAGTGTTTCTGTGTCGTCATCAAACTGATGTTTTTCTTTTACATCAAATACTATCTCCGACGACATTGACGTTCCCCCAATCTGAAAATAAGGCCGAATAATTTGAAAAACAATGTATTTTTTTGCTAATCGTACAGATAATTTAGATTAACGTCTTGCATAGACGAAAGGTGATGGATGCTCATCTGAAGCTCACTCATTTCGCCTGACAGGGCAGTGCCTAGGCCATAACACCCTTCCTCTTTCTTCAACAATCAAAATACAAAAGCCCACGTGCGCACAAAATGTCAAACACAAACACATTGTGAGACGCTCAAACTTCACCTGCTTATTATTCTCCATTTCTTTGAATAAGGAAAGCAGGCGCTTTCCTCTTCCCTTGCAATTTGCCATATTTGAAATTCTTGGTCGATATACCAGTCAATATAATAATGTGATTTTTTCCTCTGAATTCAATGGCATACAAATGTAACAATGCATGCTTTTTGTCTCTCTCCCCCTCTCCCCCGTATCTCTGTTTGTCGTCCAAGCACCATGACAATGCAGCTGTCAGAATCTCAACTGGGGTGAAAGTTGCTTAGTAGAGGGTATGGAAATGGGGACAAGATAGAGGGTAAACAACTTTCCACAATATTGTTTGCAGAACAATATCCTATTTTTAAACATGTTTAATAAAAATAGGCTATTAAACATGCCTTATTTTTGTTTTGTTGACAATTTGAAAATATCTTGTGTTGTGTTTTTCAATGTCTGCCTCGTTTACGAACGTGGAAAAACGTGTTTTTACTGACACCATAACCCATGACCATTAAAACACAGATGATAATAGATCGCAGTAATTTTATAATTGTGAAAGGTTGCAAATTGTCAAAAGCCATTCAAACACAGTAACGTTTGAGTTGCGTTTGGTGAAACGATAGCATATTTTGATACAAAACTCAGAGGAGAAAAAGCAAACGCTATATGGTGTTGGGTGAGTTTTAAAGCCTGGAAACTCACAACAGATCTGAACTGCACGTTTTAGTGTGAAAAGACTTTTGTGAAAACTGAACAGCATTCACTGAATGTAGAATTGGACTGGTGAGTGAATTATTTTTCTCTGAAAAGCCGAAATAAGAGAAAGCCGTCCCAGAGAGAGCTGATTAAATTAAAAAAACATATTTTCATGTGAATACAAGAATGGTAACTAAATATATTATTTCAATCACGTATACATATTTACCAGACCATACCTATTTTCTTGGCCGAATTGCAAGTTGCTAGAAGGAAAGATTGCATCAGGACTTGAAATTTCTTTTTCTTCGGTCTTTTATTTGGGCACCTTGCTACGGTGCATTTCAATATACCTGGGCAGCTATCATCATCAGACGAAGACCGCCGAGGCGTGAAATGGGGAATCAGGCCCTGAGAGGGAGAAACGGCAAAATGGAGTACTTCTGGCCACAGAACCGTCCACTCGCTCCAAAAAGACATCAAGTTACAAATGATTACGATGTGACACAGAAGTCTCTTGGTGTTGGTATAAATGGTAAAGTTCTGCAGTGTATTAGGAAGAGTGATAATCAGAAATTCGCCCTAAAAGTAAGTTAATTTGCTGATACCTTCTTTTGAAGTTGTTGTCTAAAATCTCTTAGGACCGTCCTGAGACATCGATACAAACTGCATCTCTTATGCAATCCTAAATTTCGTGTTAACTTGTCGATAAGCAAGGATTGAAGCTTCCAAAAGTCTAAAATTTAAGATATGCGGGCCATTTAACAGATGTCTGTGTACCTGCCGGACTAAAATTTTCCATGCCGTTGTGAAAAGCTTTCCCGGCTTTGAAGAAGGGTTTGCTTTACTGCTGTCCATTATTCCCACCCACCCCAGCGCCTTTTTCGACACGACAAAACTACAAGAGTTCCACGTGTTGCAATCTACTGCTTTGTATTTCCTTGAATAATATTTTTTATGGATATGTTATAAAAGCTTGCTTAAAGTGAGCTTTTTAAACCATAAGGCCTATTTTGTGCTTGCTGTCAATTTACAATTGATAGCGTTTTTTAAAGACTCCGACTTTAGCCACCTAGAAGTATGGACTGCAATGAAGGCATATAACGTCACACTTTAACAATTAGCACATTATGATCTATTTAATTACGAGTCTATTCCTAACTAACATCTACAGTTTTACTGAAAAGTGCAACTTGCATTTTTTCCCATCTTAGCTATGGTTATTTCATTAACTCAATTGATGTGCTTTTTTCAGGTTTTAA